>JAODLM010000340.1:0-100000 GCA_036937905.1 Salvia rosmarinus
AACTAATTTATATATAAGTATGGTGGTTAGTTTTGCCTTTATTGAAAATTGATCTTGAAAAGATACTTGGTCGAATATTCTTTTAAGCGATATTAGTTTTCTCTTTAGTAGCAAAGTCTTTATAGAATGAGGTTACGAAAAGTATATTGTCTTTGAGTGATGGCGGTTCGATAACATGTAATGAAAAATATTGAAAGTAAATAATGCACTTAGTTTTCGTGGTTCGTGAGATCGGCTCCTATGTCCGGATGATAAAATAGTCGATCCACTATTTGGGATTGGTCTTGCTACTGGTGAGAGAAAAGCTAGATAAAATACTTCACCTTCTATGTATCTAGACTAACTTATCATTTCTTCCTCCGCTTAATGGTCTTTGAAACCCTTGGTTGCTACAAGTGCAATCGACCTAACTTTCTTGCTTACAGTGCGAAAGCGATTTTCGATAGCTAACACCGTTGCTTACTTGTCGAACTTCTCTTCTAACTTTTATAAGTGTTTGATAGAGGATTTTTCGACTTATGATTAATTGCTACTGAGCAATAATTTAATTTTTCTAGGCGTAAGATATTACTGAGGTTGAAGCTGAATCTTGAGAGAATGTATGATGAAAATATGTTGTTCGAATGCTTTGCTGATATGAACTTTGAACTCTTTGATTACTTGAATGTTCAACGTTTTGGTAACCTTCAAATGTTGGATCTCGTAGGTATTTATAAGAGGAATGATGAATAGTGTCATTGGAGGGAACACCAATAACATCATTCCATTTATCGTTAGAACTTTTATGCTTGAATCCATATCGTCGTTTTTTGTACTGCAACATCGTCTGTGAGCTTTGCATGTGCGAAATGTATCTCGACTTGTCGAATTCTCTGATTAAGCTCGACACGTTAAAAGTCGAACATGACTTGAAAATATTAGTGTTTCTTAAGTACATAGAATTCATGTTTCTTGATGAAATTAAACCGCATAACTTTAAAAAGTGTGCTCCATCTCTTTTCGATTAAAATAACTATGAGTCTTGATAGACACTTGGAGGAAGTAGATCTTGACTTTGTCTTCTTCTCTTGAAATGATGCTTAATCATTTCTTGACTTCTTCGTCTTGATAACGATGATTCTTGATCTTGATAGGCGTACTTGATGTCGTTGTGCTTGGTCTTGATAATTGCATCGTTCTTCATCGTGATGGCGATCTTGAAACTTCTATCGATCTGTGACTTGATGCTTCTTTCAAACACCTTGGTATTTACATCCATCTTGATGGTTCTTACGCTAAAACACAGTAAACATAAAAGTTCACTCCTAATATGTTGATCTTGAAACATCTATCGATCTGATGACTTGATAATTCTTTCAAACACCTTTAGTATTTAACATCCATGCGATGGTTCTTACGCTAAAATCTATAAACATAAAAGTTCACTCGATAACATTGATAAATTAGTGAATTTATGAGCGATGGAAAAATAAAAGTGAATGAAAATTAACGTGCTTGAAAATGACTAATTAATACTCCTAAAATCAAAATCCATGAGATGGCTCGTATTCTTTTTGAGCATCATCCGAGATGACCTATTTCGTTTTAGGAAATGATTATCTCTTTAAGCGTTGTGGGACTACTACTTTTTATCACTTTATTCACTTTATATCGTTCTTACAAATAGCAGTCTTGAAAAGAAATGAGCCGTCTTGGGTGGGACGGAGGAGTATATGATTACGATTACAAATATTTATAACTTTTATAAAATATAGTATCTGAGAAAGTGTAATATATGGTTGAAAAGTCAATTGAGTTGACTTTTAAATGCCTTTGATAGTTCATGAGTTAGAATTTTCTAGCCAAAGTTATAACAGGCCAACCCAAAATCTAAAGGCTGGTAGGACCAACTTGACAGGCCAACCGAAAACTTAATCAGGCTACCCTAACTAGTCTAGCTTGGGATGCAACTCCGCATCAGCATGGGATCATTTTCATTTAACTATCCGTGTAATTTTGGACATATACATGGATTATCAACAAGGAAAATCTGTAATTATTAAAGAAAGAGTTTTATTTTATAAAATTTGGTTTGACTATTTTCTATTATATATTTAATTTAAGAATAATAAAGTATATAATAATTTATTATTATTATTATTATTACAATTCTAAACCAGGAACAACAGACAACCAGTGAATATTTTTTATCTTTCATATTTTTGAGTGAGTATTTTTTCTATATTAGCGCTAAATAAAATTTTCCTTTAGTTGGTTCTTGAACCAGTTCTTAAAAGTTGATGGGTTTTGAGATTCAAATATAATGTTTTCAGTCTTAGCATCATGATTTCAATTAATTAATTAGTTTAAAAAATATAATGGTAGTATGAGTATTTCTTACATATGCACTTCAACAATTAATCTATACAAAATATAGAATCAATCTATGCACAATATCAATATGGAATCCATTTGCACTCAGTCATATATAGCTCCCTTTTATACAGGCATCCGCATCTTTATTTGATCGGACAACAAACCGGTCTACACCAAAATGGAGGTGTTTCGTTTAGTTGCCAAAATGGAGGTGAATTAACAAAGTGAGTTGAACAATAGCAAGGAAGAAAAAATATATAAATGATCTAATTAAGTAAATTGTAAACATGATCATGTCGAAAAGTACGTACTAACGCATGCTAATTCAATTTTCACACTTGGCTCCAAAATTTACTTCCATTTCCTACGTTCACTTCTTATTAATATAATTAATACATGGTTATATATATATATATATATATATATATAGAGAGAGAGAGAGAGAGAGAAAGAGATAGAGAGATGAGGGATCATATAGTATCCGAGCCTGTGATAGTATGTAGTACTCAATCTCATTCATTTATCTCATAGATCCTCTATGTTTGAGATTTTTTTGGAGTTTTTAAGCCTATTTTCGCTGATTTCACTACAATAAGGGTAAATTGGTAATTTGACTTATTATGTGATTGCGAAAACAAACCATGCATATAGTTGAATTGACTTATGCATTTAAATGAACACAAAAATACATGTAGTTAAACACAAACATGCATATGAGTTTCAATTTTAATGCATGTTGGCCAACATGCATGTTTCTGTTATTTTACATGCATGATTATGTTATTTTACATGCATGTTTGTGTTTTGCAGTACATTCGCGCACAACATGCACTCGCGCACCCGAGGTGAGCTCCCAGCGCTCGCTCGTACGCACCCAGCGCCGTTTAGCCAACATGTAGTTTTATGGTATTTTAAATACAGTGTTATATTATTTTATATGTATTATTTATGTTTTGTTGTGCTCTCGGTTGAGTGCCTTTCCATTTTTCCGCGGAGCGAAAAATGGGCTGTTACGTGTCAAATTTTGATGCGTCCACGTGTTCAAAATATGTAGTCTAAATTGAGTCTACATACTACCTAAAGGCAAGATACTAGGGACTCAACCTATATATATATATATATATATATATATATGGGAGGGTTAACATAAAATTATTTTTATCGTAACAGCGTGAGAACTAAAAATGATGAATTCGTTGTAAAGATGATGAATCCATTGAGAAAGTTACTGAATCCAAAAAATAGAATTTTCGCCCCTCATGTGATTAGAATGCGGGTGAAAATTTTGAATTATTGGATTGATAACTTCTCAGCTGGATCATTAACTTACTGACAAATTCATTTGTTCATAACAAATTGTCATGATTCTTAATTCTAACATTAAAATTGGTTCTTATTTAAACATCAATCTCTCTCTCTCTATATATATATATAATACATCTACATAGGAAATAAGAAAATATCAATGTTGTGGAGAAAGAAAATAAAAATGGTTTTGATGCTTTGTTCGAAAACATGCAGACATGAGTTTTAAATGGGAAGAGCTAAAATCAATTAATTAGTACAACAGGAGTATATATTATATGATATTTATGTTTAGTTTTAAATAAACATTATATATATATATATATATATATATATATATATATATATATATCAAATTGGACCAAATAAAAACAATTTTACCTATAAAATAAGAATCATTTAAAACCTTTAGATAGTGGAGATATATGATGGATTCATCGATTTTCAGAATGAGTTTGTAGTCCTGGGTTTGAATGTCATAAAAGTAAAAAATTCAGTTAATATGAATTCATCATTAATCTAGATCCAATAGGAAGCTTAATAGACAAAGATAAATTTTTAAAATTGTAAGTTTTAATGTGTTACCAAACATTAAACTTTAGCGAAAGTAATTTAATTAAGTTAAGCACATTCTTACTTTTGTTAATATCACAAAAATACCCCTACTGATTCGGATCAATTTGATTCGCTCATCATTATTGGTACATTGATTGGGTGCTGATCTTCCATATAATTTGATCTAGTACAAGAATCTATTAACATATACACAAGTGAAAAACCAAAGCAAGGTCCTATGTTATCATTATTGAAAGTATAAGTGATAGGATACTACCAACTCTCGGGCCCAAGATCGGGCCAATATAAATAAACGACATCAAGCTCGGCCCAAACGAGTTCGACCCAAGAGCACTCCTAAAGCCGGTGGGAACACGGAAGATTGGTAGTATCTAAGAGAATCCTAAGTAGAGAGAGATATGATTCAAATCTATCTTAGAATAGATCCGGGATTCGAGATCAGGTCGTTATAGTTGTGTATAAATAGAGGCTAGATCAAAGGAAAATGATCATCTACAATTCTTATAATCACTCCTCATATTATCAATACGACGAATCTCTCTCCCGTGGACGTAGATCTTATTCATAGATCGAACCACGTAAATCCTCGTGTTCTTCTGCATTTATTACCATGCTAAATTTAGATCGATCCTTTGGCGCGATGCATGGGAAGCGAAATTTTGTATTTTCGATCAACCATCGTTTCTACGGGGAATCAATCACGACAATGCATACGAAGTCACGCATCGAGTCGCCACCGGCAACAGCGATGGCGGACACGTCGAGCTCAACTCGGGAAAAACCCGGTCGGAGAATCACCCACGAAGGTCATGTCAAACAATGGACGAACAGGCGAACGATCTAGCTGCGAAGAAGCGGATCAGGCGAAGGAGATCGCAATAGTAACCAAGGAGCACCTCAGGCTCGCGAGATAAACATGATGGCCGTCGAGGTTTCTCGAGAAAAACAAGGAGAGTTTTCTCAATACCTCGACCGCGCACAAGGTCGGCCGTTTCGAAGAGAGGAGCACGAAGCCTCGTCTAAACACGAGGCACCGCCGCGAGTGGATCTCCGGCATTCAAGTCGTGGCGCTCATACCTCTGCGCATTGGGGCACAAACCAATCGCGCGAGGGCGGGTAGCGGAGGAGGGGCGTTACGATCGCCGCGAGGCGGTCCGGGTACCAAAGCGAGTTCGATCGGCGAACTCGCCCCACTCTCGAGGCGATTTCGGCGGATGCGGAGGATAGTCACCCGTTCTCAAGCGAAATACTCGACACCCGCTCCCGGACAAATATCGGTGCGAGCATCACCCCTATAGCGGAATAAGGGACCCGAGAACTTCATCGCGGTTCGATACAATATGATCAACCAACGCCGACACAATTCACATGTGCAAGCTCTTCCGAGTTACTAGTCGACAACGCCCGCGGTGGTTCGACGGTCTACCTCCGGGAGCATTGGTTCCTACCGCGATCGATGAAGGTCTTCCATGAAGGTTCTTCCGGTAGGCCGAGCAAAATGACTTGACACGTCTCGCCGCGCGAGGCGAGGCGGAGCGAATCCATCGGCGATTTTATGACCGGGTTCAATAAGGAAAGCACGAAGGTCGCGAGGCGTGAGCGATCTCCTCATCATCTCGACCTTCGAGCGGCATCACGCGGGGCCTTATATAAAGAGATCGTCAATCGAACCCGTCTGCGGCGAACTATGGCGCATAGCTGACCGGTTCGCCAAAGCGGACGAGGCGATAGAAGAAGCGAGGCGGCGAGCCCTCGAAAAAGGGAGAAGAGGCGAAGGGCGAGGAGGCCGAAGCGAGGCCGCGAAGTGCCTTGGAGGATCGCCGCCCATAGAGTCGAGGCTCGGGGCGCGCGGCACCTCGGAAGACCTCAATACACTCATTTGACGAAGCGAGGCGAAATCTCTGAACTCCACATGGATAAGTTCGAGAAGCCTCGACCAATGACGAGGGGTCAAAGCGTCGAACTAAGGACAAATCTTGTTCTTTCCATGAGGATTATGGACATGATCTGAGGAGTGCGAGACCTCATGGAAGATATCGAGATCTAGTACAAGAGGGGCCTGAAAAATACAAAGAGGCGGGACCGGCGGTGGCAATCTGAAGCCCTCATCGAGGCGGAAAAAGAGGAAGCAGTGAGAAGAGGAAGGGTGTGCCCTCACAAGAAGGCAGGCGCGAAGCCGAGGAAGGAGATGGCGACCCCGATGCGACGGGGTCGTCTCTACCATCACAGGTCTCCAGCGGATTCTGAAGTCCTCCACAGGCAGGGCCGAAGTCCCCACACCGTGAGCACTGTCGACAAGAGGTTCGGGAGGACGAGGCAATTACCTTCTCAGGGGCGACCTTGCACTGTGGTGGTGCCCCCGGGGACGTTGGTGATCAGCGGTGATCGTGACAAGTTGGTAAAGCAGCGTTTATATCGATAGTGGCGCGTCGAAGCATCCTCTTCAAAGAATCGTTGACAAGTTAGGAGTAGAGGAGGCGCCTCGCGAGCCCGCTACCACTCCGTAGCCGTACAAGAAGAGACACGCCGAGACGGGGTGATCGACACTGCCCGTCACGGTAGGTAAGGCGCCGACGAGCTCTACCAAAGTGGTACAGTTCTTCGTGGTCGGTGCCCATTCGCCATACAACGCTATACTTGGGCGAGACTAGCTAAGCGATGAAGGCGGTGTGCTCAACCTACCACTGATAATGAAAATCCCCACAAAGGGGATTGCCGTGATCCGGGAGACGAGCGGGCTAAAGAATGCATGCGGTCGCACGAGTGGTGCGAGGACTTGGTCCAAAGAAACGCAAGCATAGCAATCAAAGAAACCCGAGGAGTTGGAGCCGGAGAGGGCGTCACGGCCCCAGAGAACTCGATGAGGAGGTCGCATTTATGAAAGCGAACCATCTAAGGTCGTAAAGTTGGCTCTACGGTGTACCTCAACTAAAGAAACAAATCATCCAACTCTAAGGAATTCGAGGCGTGTTAAGCTGATCGCCTTGATATGGTGGGGTTTCACCATCTATCATCACATACCGTCTCAACATTGACAACGATGTAAAACCGGTTCGGCAAAAGCAGCGGTTTTTGCGGCGAGCGGAATCAAGTCATCACGACGAGGTGAAGCAATTACTAAAGGCACGCATCTTGTTCAAGTCAGTATCCGACACGGATAGCCAACCCGGTAATGGTGAAGAAAGGCGGAGGAGAGTGGCGAATGTGCATCGATTATACCGATCTCAACAAACATTGCCCTAAAGGCGTACCCTTCCTGACATCGACAAGAAAGTTGTGGCGTTGGTGGTCTGAAGTCTTGACTTCTGAACTGTCTGAGGATACCACCGGTCTGATGGATGGCGAAGATGCGGCCAAAACAGCCTTCATTACAGATTTAGTCTTCGCATACAAGAAGATGCCGTTCGGACTCAAGAATGCAGGGGCCACCTATCAAAGGATGGTAGACAAAATATTCCAGCCCTACATAGGACGGAATGTGGAAGTGTACGTGGATGACATCGTCGTCAAGAGCATTGAGGAGGCCGCATGTGTTGCCGACCTCAGGATCGTCCTCGGCCTACTCAGAAAAGTCAACCTAAAGCTGAACCCCCAGAAATGCACGTTTGTAGTTCGGTCCGGAAAATTTCTGGGATGTTGGGTTTCACAAGAAGGTTTGAAAGCCAATCCATCCAAGGTTCAAACCATTGTGGAGATGAAGATGCCAAAAACAATCCACGACGTACACAAATTGACAGTTGCATTGCCGCGCTCGGGCGTTTTCTTCGAAAGCCGCGAGATAAGCGGCTACCCTTCTTCAAAATACTCAAAAGGCTCGGAGTTCTCACGGAATGACATACATGAGTCCGCCTTTGAAGACCTCAAGAACTACCTCGCCAACCGCCCACACTATCCGTCCCGAAAGAAGGAGGTCCTTTCCTATACCTCGCCGCCTCGGGACGAAACCATAAGTGCGATCTTGAGTACGAGAGGAAGGGCCAACTCCGTGTATTTCATCGGTTGAGCATTAAAGGACCGAAACAAGGTATCAACCTTTGGAGAAGCTCATGTGGCATTAATAAATCTTTGCAAGAAGATTACGGCCATACTTCCATGCACATCCCATACAAGTCCTCATGATCACCCACTTGGCAAGTATTGACGAGCCGAAGCCTCTCGGGGAGAATCGCGAAGTGGGCAATTGAATTAAGCGAACACGACATATCTTTTGCCCTCGTCGAGCCGTCAAGGTCAAGCTCTAGCAGACTTCCTTGTCGAGGCTAACCGGCGAGATACGAAGCCCAGCGAGTCCGTGTCGAGACAATGCGAAGCCGAACCAATAGATAAAACTCGGAGGATTCTTTGGCAAGTCTCGTCGGCGGGGCTTGGGGAAGGCAGTAGCGGGCGGGTATCCTACTCTTAGGACGAGATGGACGGAGATCACCTATGCACCGGTTCGCGTTCAAAATACAAACAACGAGCGGTCTGAAGCTTTAATTGTGGGACTTCGCTGGCTCAAAGCCTCCAATGCAGGCCGTGCGAGTTCACGGTGACTCTCAAGTCATAGTAAGTCACATGTTGGGAAGGTGCAAAAGGCAACAGGATGAAGAAATACCTTGAAAAAGCCAAAAGCCTACAACAAGCTTTCTCATACTTCCAGTTAGTTCGCGTCCCAAGGGAGCAAAACAGCCGAGCTGACGTACTAAGCAAACTAGCCTCGGCGTCGGCGAACTCGCTAGTCGAAGAAGTCGGGCGGGAGTATAGCGATGGCGACGATTGCGATCGAGGTCGACATAGTATCGACGGCGAACCTAATTGGATGACTCGTTCGAGAATACGGAAAGGCGAGCTACCCATGACAAGCTCGAGGCGGGAAGATCTTGAGCAAATCTGCGATATCACGCTTGAGCGAGAATTCTCATAGAAAATCATATCTCGACCTCTCCAAGGTGCAGGTCCGAACCGAGCTAACTACGTACTACGAGAAGTACATGAAGGATCGTGTGGAAGTCACATCGGACCCGCGCCCTATCGAAGAAAGTCATGCGATGGGGTACTATTGGCGACAATGTTCGAGGACTCAATCGATCTCGTGAAGAAATGTCCAAGTGCGAATCCATGGAAGCGTGCGAGGCTACCTCAAACCGACCTCGCCAGCATGCAAAGCCCTTGGCCATTTATGCAATGGGGGATCGACATCGTAGGTCCTTTCTGCAAAGCTCCAGGACAGTTTCAATTCCTAATTGTCACGATCGACTATTTTACGAAGTGGGTGGAAGCCGAACCCTTGGTAAAAATCACGAGCAAAACGCCTCAACCGTACGGAAAAACATCGTGTGTAAACGGCATCCCTCATATCCTTATTTGGATAATGGGACACAATTCACGGATAAAATGTTCAAAGAATGGTGCGAGCTTGGATCCGGCAAAAATTCACCTCGTTGGCTCATCCTCAAGCAAATGGTCAAGCGAAGTCACCAATGAACAATCGTGAAAGGACTCAAGACTCGCCTCGATCGAGTAAAGGGGAATTGGGTGGAAAATTTACCGCAAGTCCTATGGTCGTATCGAACTACACCTCGGACGTCGAACGGAGAAACACCCTATAGCTTGACGTACGGAACCGAAGCAGTGATCCCTGCAGAGATCGGTATGCCGAGCCCCCGTACCATTCACTTCTCGGCTGAAGCAAACGAGGAAAATCTACGAACTGATCTAGATCTGCTCGAAGAAAAGAGAGACCTCGCCTACATCAAGGAAGCTCGGTATAAGCAACAAGTAGCTCGGTACTACAACCAGCGTGTCAAGTCCCGACAATTCCAAGTAGGCGACCTCGTGCTTCGAAACAACGAAATCAGTAAAGCCGCAAAGCTCGATAAACTGGAAGCCACATGGGAAGGACCATACCAGGTTACTGAAGTCCTCGGAAAAGGGTCATACAAGCTCGCTCATATATCCGGGCAGCAAATACCCAGTACGTGGCACATCATTCATCTGAAGAAATATTTTGCATAAGTGTCAAAAGTTGAGTCTGTTGTGTCATCGAGTCCGTTCGGTCATATCATCGAATGCATTGAGGTTGTGTCTTTGAGTCTTGTTTTATTATTACATTGTTCTCTATCAATAAAATCTTTTTCTTGCATGATTTGTTTGTCACTTATGCATACTATCTCTTCTCTATACCCTCTTCGGAGGACGAACTATACCCTCGACGGAGGACAGAACTCAAACGCGCGTGAGGGGATCACCCCTAGCGATAAAACTTGCCAAATAAGGAACCAATACCTCCGTTTATTTCGGGAAGAGGACCACCCGGCGATAAAACTTGCAAAGCAGAACCAATACCTCCGTTTATTTCGGGGAAGCGGGGACCACCCCGAGCAATATTTCTTGCCAAAACAGGAACCCATACCTTCGTACGAGGACGAAATACCTTCGTATATTTCGAGGATGAATACCTTCGTACGAGGACGGAATACCTTCGTTTATTTCGAGGATGTATACCTTCGTTTATTTCGAGGATGAATACCTTCGTTTATTACGAGGACGAACTACCTTCGTACAAGGACGAACTACCTTAGTTCATTTGAGGACGAACTACCTTTATGCGAGACGAGCTACCTTCGTCTAAGCGAGGGCGACCTATCTTCTTATTGGTTACGGTAAGAAAAAGCGGTGTTCTAGAGGAGTTAACACGAAGCAAATAAAAATAATTCTTATTTCAAAGTATCGGTTTATACATTACGAGGGCGAAGAGGGCCGGGAGGCGGGAAAAGTGAGCGATCCTTAGAAAAATCGGGATTCAGCAGAGCATCTATACTAATCCTACCTCTACCTCGTCCTCGATCTACGCTAAGAGCCACGCCGGATCGACCTCGGCCACTCGGCGATGCAGCCACCGCTAGATCGACCTCGACCGCTCGATGGCGCGACCTCGGCTCCTCGAGGGCTTCGTCTCTCCTCGGCAATGAAGCGTCTCTCTTGAGCTAGCCACTCCGGAGAAGACATATCAGGAAAAAGAAGAAGTCTAGCGGATGGAGAAGCTTGGCGGAAGAAGGCTCAGAAGTAGAAGAAGGCTCAGTAGCCGAATGAAGCACGCATCCAAGGAAGGGATGACGTGCCGCTACAATCTTGTATAAGCCGCCGATCTTCTTCAAATCGTCATATTGCTCTCGAAATTGCCAGGAGTCCCGGCCATACCTTCTCTTATACTCCGGGCACCGCACTTTGAGGTCTAAGACCTTAGCCTCGGCCTCGGAGATGGTCATTCCACCTTGTCGGTGAATAAATGCCTCGTACTCGGCGTGCTCCTCTAAGATCGGTTTGGCTTTATCCTCCGCAATCTCGAGCTTCTCCTCACTTTCCAAAATCCGAGCATGAAGCTCGTCCAATTTCTCTTGTGATGCCTAAGCGACTTGGCCTCCTCCGCACATGACCGAGCTTGTCTTCCAAACGAAGGACTTGGCCTCCTTATCTTAGAGCCAGCGTCGAGACTTGATTTGACCTAGCCGGGGAAGCATCGGGCATATCGGAGAAGGCGAACACAAAGACAAAATCATTCAACTAAGCAGCGGATTTTATTAAAGCCTTTAAAGGCAAATCAGCGACATCTAATGATGGCGTATTTACAAGTTTGATCTACAAAAAAAAGGGAGGGAGGAGGGGATCAGCGGACCTCCGAAGCTCCAGCTAACTCGGCCGCATCTTGGGAGCATCTACCTCGGTGCGATGGCCGCCTCGGGACACGTTACGCCTCGCCTCCTCCTCCGGGATTCCACGAGCCCGGCGCCTCGCCGCCATGGCGCCGCGCCCCGGAACCCCCCGTAAGGTCGGCCATCAAGGCGATCATGGGATCGCGATCCACGGACAAGCACGGACGGACTCGCGGTCGGCAAAGCGGAGGGCGGTCGAGCTCTGCGGACGGCAAATCCTTGGGCGTGACCGGGACCTCGGCATACGCTCGAACAGGCGTCGTCCTCGTCGCCTCATACCCATACTTGGACTTGTCCAACTCGGGTAATCTCGATGACTTCATCGATGACATCCGCCATCGCGCTTTGTTGACAACGCATGACCACATCGGCGACCATCCCAGAGAAGCCCCCCGAGAAGAATAGCCTCTCCGCAAAGGCGCGGAGCATCCGTCCTTGTGAGGTCGCCAGCTCGACCTCCGTCGCGAACTTTCTACTTGACCCTCAAACAATGGCTTGACCTCGCCGCCTCGGCCGCCCGCCTCCGCCTTAGCTGCCTCTGCCGCCCTTGCTCTCGCCGCCTCCGTCGCCCCCGTCGCCACGGCCGCCGCTTCCCTCCGGACTGCATCCCGAGCCCGGGCCTCGGCCTCAGAAACCTCCTGGACGAGAAGAGTCTTCTCCTCCTCCATCTCCTGCGCGAAACGAGCCACTCCGTCGAACTGGGCAACGGCGCCTTTCAAATACTCCGTCACGAGAGTAGACGCTCCAGTCACGAAGGCGGACACCTTAGCCAGTTCGGCTGATACGGCCTCGACCCCCTGTATAATGACCAACCGAATCAGAAGATACCATGATTATACTATCTAAATATGCATACGAACAAATACGTCACCTCAGGGAAAGCGCGGGGTGCAGGTTGAGAACCAATGATCTCGACCTCGGGATCGGAAGCAGTCGGGACATCGGTAATCGCGCGCTTGAGCCTCTTCAAACGCCTCAAAGGTGAGGCGAGGGGATTCTCGAGTCTCCACCCTCTCGGAGGTTTCTGGGCGACATCCTTCGTCTTGAGGATGGCACCCGCCCCCGCCTCGAGCTCGGCCCGGCCCTCTTCTTCTTCACATCGACGACCAAATTCACTACAACGAGGAAAATAATATATAAGTACATCAAAACATCCAAGCAACAAGAAATGGAAGAAGAGGGCCTCGCACCATGACTCCTCACTTCTTGATGATAGGGTCATAAGGGCTCACCCGCGTCCATAGCTCGGCCTCGGAAAGACTTCGTCCACAAGGCCAATCTTGTCAAGGATTGCCCAAAGCTGCCAAGTCATAGTCCGTAGCCATATCGGCAGTTTATCGCGGTTCGTGCAAGCTGGGCGACCAGAAAACGACAAAGAAAAACTTCTAGTGCGGTTGGAAATTTTGGACTTCGTTTTAATTTAAAATTACGACGGTGTCGGTAATACCACCCCATTGAACTTCAATCGAAAAACCTAAGGGCGAGTCCTAAGGTCAAAGGAAAATGATGGCGGTGAGCAAAGGCGCTAGGCGGTCAAATGATGAAAGGAGTTCGGCGTCGGTCGAGCTAAAGGAATGGCGAGCGATTCTTTGTAACTCAACATATATGGGAGGATAAGGAAGGCGAAGGCCATTTTTAGGCTATCCTCATATCTGGTGACGTAACCGTCCAGGAGGCATGCAGCCCTATCCTCCGGTCGAGGAGCAATAAAACCGAAGGATTTCGGGATATGAAAAGTAGATACGAGTTCTAGTCTAACGGAGGCATCTAAAATTGAAGAAATCGAAGAAACTCTACCAGCATCTACCAAAAATGGAAAACACACTTTACGTATGAAGGGAGGGAGGCCAGCAAAAGTATAAACATCCCTATCCACAGAATCGTGCGACGAATACTCGATTAAAGCACGGTTACCCTCGCCGTGAGATTCAGAAGAAGAAGAGGAAGCCATAACTTACTGGTTTTAAGATCGAGGATGATAGCGTTGAACCTCGCGCAAACGGTAATGGCGGAAAGGAACTTTTTAGACTACAAAAAGTTTCAGAGAATTTGAAATTAGAAATGTGCAAAGTGATAGGCGAAAAGGCGTATCAGGGAAGTTATTCCCCCAATATGCACTTTATCGGGAATCCAACCGCTGCCACATTAAATGCTAACAAGGCATCCCGTGTGCAACTTCGGCATAACGCCTCGTCAGGTGAAGTCGATCAGAAGACTTCGGCATAACGCCTCGTCAGGTGAAGCCGATCAGAAGACTTCGGCATAACGCCTCATCAGGTGAAGCCGATCAGAAGACTTCGGCATAACGCCTCGTCAAGAGAGCTTAACAAAAGACCTCGGTATAACACATCGTCAGGTGAATCCGATCGAAAGACCTCGGCATAAGGCCTCGTCAGCTGAAACCAGGCAAACTGACTTCGGACACACCTCGGAACGCGAAGCCAAGCAACAAATGACCTCGCGAACGCCTCTACAGGTGAAACCAGCAACACACGAAGCCAATATAAAGGCGAAGCAGGATGATCGCTCCCGCCCGTCTTAAGCAAATCTCTGGTGAATTACAGCCCCCGAACCCATCACGACCTCGCTTCTGCGTCTTTTTGGGGGGGGATGTGATAGGATACGGCCCAACTCCCAGGCCCAAGCATCAGGCCCAATATAAATAAACCTGACATCAAGCTCGGCCCAAACGAGTTCGGCCCGAAACCTCCTAAAGCCGGTGGGAACACGGAAGATTGACCATATCTAAGAGAATCCTAAGTAGAAGAGATATGATTCAAATCCTATCTTAGAATAGATCTGGGATTCGAGATCTAGGTCATTATAGTTGTGTATAAATAGAGGCTAGATCAAAGGGAAAAGGATCATCTACAATTCTTGTAATCACTCCTCATATTATCAATACACGAATACTCTCTCTCTCCCCGTGGACGTAGATCTTATTCATAGATCGAACCACGTAAATCCTCGTGTTCTTACTGCATTTATTACCCTGCTAAATTTAGATCGATCAATAAGAAACTCAGCTTCAATCAATAAAATACATAAAGCCAAATAAATATATTCACCATTAATTTCACTACGTTTGATACTGAGATCATTATAAAAATACATTAGGCACAAGTTGAAAAGAATCTACATTGAATATTACACAACGTATACTATATATACTAGAGGTGGGTTATAGTGAGAAATATCCTTAGTGTGGGAAATAGGAATAGTAGCATATTTTTCATATTTGTGTAGCACAATCAGAATTGCTATGTTGCACATGTTAATTTAGCACATATTTCATCCATTCGTTGCACATATGCTAAATATATTAGTTTAACATATCTTTCATTACGCAGCACAAGGAGGGTTCTAGTGTTGCACAGTAATCCGCGTAGCATACAAAACTGTAGCACAACCGAAATTAAATCTCAACCGTCCAGATTCATTTCATTTCCTACCTAACCATCTCCACACACACACACACACACACACACATATATATATATATATAGGAGGATTAAAGTGAGAACCATTTTTATCGTGAGAACCAAAAAATGATGAATTCACAGTGAAAGTTAATGAATCCGTTGGAAAAGTTACTGAATCCAAAAAAAAAAAAGAATTTTCGCCTCTCATGAGATTCGAACCCGAGTGAAAATTTTGAATTTTTGAATTCATCAACTTTCTCAACGGATTCATCAACTTTCATAACGAATTCATTTGGTTCTTAGTTTTTAGGATAAGAATGGTTCTTATTTGAACCAAACTATATATATATATATATATATATATATATATATGGAGTGGATCAAATGAGAACCACATCTTTTTTGCGAACTATGCATAAGACTGAAAGAGTTACACCCAGCGCACCAATTAGATTGGTCGTTTTTTACTTTTTAATGAATTTGTAAATTCAATCTTATTGGAATTTATATTAATAAAGACATTTCTTTATCTATTGTATTTGTTATTAATAATTTATGTACTTTAGATAAAGTCCTTAGATCATGATAAGTTATAAGATATGGTCACGCATATGATGGTGATTATGAAATATGTCTTTAAAGCTTTGGTCTTAAAATTAGTTCGAGTGATATGACTATTCAAGGCGGGACATTGAATTGTTGGAAAAACTTCGCACGTATGATACACACTCATAAGATAAGAATATTGCGTTTCATCAATATTAATGTAGTTGACGTAAGTGTATATACGTGAGTGTTTGTTAGAGAACAAGTACCTTGAATGCAGACCGCTAGAAATTCTTATATGGAATTTATTTTATCGAAATAAAATTTATAGTATATGATAGTACATGATTAGTCCTTTGACTTGAGACACCATAGTAATCTTGTATGAGTTCTATTTCATTTTGATATATCATCTGATTGCTAGACAATCGTTAAAGATTTTATGTTGGATGCGATATGAATAAATATGGAGATTAATGTGTGGTCGATAAAGAATCTATTACTTGTTTAAGACGAGAGAATCTCCTACAGTTTTCATTGTTCATAACTCGAAGACCTTGGCCAAGGCACGATAAATAATGATTCATTAAAGAGTTATTGAATTTGAATGAAGATGTAACTATTGGATTGTTTTGAGTTTTCGATTTAATTCCATACTCAATATCCAATTTGGAGATTAGATAATAGAAGGACCGTACATGTATGACGATTCATATTTAAAATAGGTTTACTCGCTATTTCACCTAGTACTAGGTGGCCATGCTACTTGCTAGATGTTCTCATGATTTATAGGTTCTTGAAATTAAAGAGTTAATTTCAAGTAAATTAATTTATTGGATGAATTAATTGAATAAATATTATTTGTTTAAGTTGTAATTTGTTACAAGCCTATTACTAGTACTAGTTGTGAACCTAAGAGGGTCACACACAAAAAGCTAGAACGTGTCAATTGAATTGATTCAATAGTTGAATCCGATTAATTAATGATGATTAAATAATTGAGACTTGTTCTAATTTAATATGTTAAATTAGATATCCAATTAAATTTATTTAGTTGAATATAATTGGATTAACAAGTCTAATTCTATATTAAATTAATTAGATTAATTTAATTAGATATGAAATTAATTTGATTAATTTTAAAATCTAGAAAATCAGATTATATATATATAGATATATATAATTGTTGGATTAAAGAAAATGAAAAGGCATTCATGTATAGTAAATTACGTTACTGCAAAAATGGAATTGATTTCTTATTAAATGATAGTGATTATCATTGATATAGAAAAAAAACGTTTTTCTTATTATTAAGAATGATGGTTTCCATTCTTTTAAGAAACAGTGGACGTCCTTTTTATTTTTCTCCCAGGCTTCACAATTCTTTTCTGTTTTTGATAAGGGAGTAGTCCAATTGGTTTTCTGATTTCATATATACAAAAGGGAGTGTTTGGTTTTGCTAGCGAAAAGTCATTCACTCGACGCGTTCTACAAAGTGTGGACTTGATAGAGGGGAGACGTTTGGATCCCTGCGAGTTTGGAGAACTAGCAATTGATTGCTTCTAATCTCTACATCAAACGGAGTGCGAAAATGTATGCAATGATTCGATCGTTCAATACCTTACATCATGTTAACGTGAAGTCGTCAAAATCGTTAGAATGAAATAATCGTTGTTTCATTTATTCGTTCGAAAAATTTTAATTTCCGCTGCGTTTTTCGACCCGATCCTAACAAAGACGTTGAAGATGATGCACAAAACGGTATAAAGTTGTGCATAACGAAAACTTTCTAAAATTATTTTGTTGTGCAACAATTTTAGAAAGTTTTCGTTATATACAATTTTATATTCAACTCCTATATATATATATCGATTGAAAAAAATGTGTGCTTGTGTGAGGGGCACGAGGGTCATTTAATGCTCTCGCATGGATTCTCTCCTCAAGACAATTATGTGGAAGATGTCTGTTTTTTTCTTCGTAAAATTTCCAGCCTTAAAAATTTTCAACGCTATTACTTTAAACTTATTATCTCTTCTTCCAATACTCAATTGATCTTTGGTTGCAAGAACATCTCCAAACTATGGTTTACTCGTAAATTTAAATGGACAACGAGGAATTCCTATTAATTAGAAGAGTTGTTGTACATAAATATTTTACTTCAAATTAATGTAGTGATAATCATAGCTCGTAACTGGAATATTGGACTCTAATTTGATTCCTACAAGCTTATGAGAGCTGAATTATTTTTTGAAAATGATGCGTACGAGTTTCTTTCTTTTATTTTCATCTTCTTTTCTTTCTTGGTGGTGTTGTGGTACAGTATGACTTAATAATTTGAAGGAAAAAAAAGAAAAATATATATTCAAAATATTAATCATGTATCGTTTCAAATGAAATTAATTGATAAACACAATGAATTGCGAACATAAAAAGAAATGTGTGTATTTATTGGCCCAGTGATAAAGTGGATGTCCAAGGCCATAGGTCTTGATTTCAAATCCACCGTGACACGACCTCTAAATTTCTATATTCAATCGATAAAAATAAAATATTAAACCAGACATTCATCTTCTTCTTTTTTTCTTCTTTTTAATTTTTAAATACTTTTAGTAATCAAGGTTCCATGCATGGAAGTTAACAAAATGGGCATCTAGAAATTGTTATAATCAAGAAGAGACAAGGAAAGAAACTTGGAATCATGTGAAGAACAATTAATGCAAGGAGCTTAGGGTTTGTAGAAACCATCAATTCCTATATTAATCTCTCTTGGAATTGGGCTTCATTTTCTTATCCCTTAATTTTGATGTCAGTATCTCATTAATTACTTTGGTCTGCTCATTGTACAAAAGTTTTGGTCCATGTAATAAGCTTCAAATTTTGGAATCTTGCTAATTTCTTATTCCAATGTAGTGGACCTGCATTTAATGTGTCTTGTTTAGGAGCTACCAAAATTCCATTTTTTTTTTCAACACTTCTCAATCTCCCTAGAGCTAATATTCGAAGTTATAGTTTGTGAGATATTTTTGTCGAGGTTTTAAATTCAATCATTTGTGATTTGTTTCAATATTTAAAATATTATAATAATGTCATCTATCAATTTATTGCAAATTAATACTTTCCATCATATTTTGGTAAATAGAAAGTTGACATTATGATTGTAACACTAATCAAATCGAAGATACTGCAATCGTATTTTTTGACAACGTTGGCTCTCGTAAGACACACCAAGTCAAGTCCCCAATAAAAAATAAAATAAAATAAAAGTAGGGGTGTTCATTCAACAATTAATTGAAAGATGGTGAAATATTATTGCACAATAAAGATATCGTGTTATCAGTGCAAAAATAGGTGAGAGTTCTCATTAATTAACAATTATAAATTTTTAGTAAGATATAAATAAATAAAAATGACAAAAAGAATACTGTTGATAAAATTGCAGGTACAATAATCTATTAGTATGTGTACTTGTTTTATGAGACTTCTAATATTGATCATGCATCGATTTTATTTTTGTTGGATTTATAAACTAAAAGCAGTTTTTGGTTAAAGATTTATGATATCATATTTGAATTATTTATGATTGAATATGATATCCTTTTATCTCATACAAAAGTTGGATCATACAGTTTATAGAAGATTACAGAAGACTTTATGATTGATTAAGCTTATTGAAAAAAAACAATTTACCATAACTAAAATAATTTGAGAACGAGTTGTTGGTATAAGCTGTAGTATAGATAAGAAGTAACTTGTCTTGATTGCTTGTCAATGTTGGTGCGTCTTTACATATTGATGGATTATAGTGAGATGTGTTCTTCTATCTGATGTCGTGAAGAACTTAGGTTTCCTTGGTTTAATGTAAATCTGAAGCTCGATATAATTTCAGATGAATACGAGTGTCTGACCATTACTTTGACTTATTATGGATGGGGGTTATATCGGGTAACCCAATACACTCGGCATCTTAAGTGGTGGCGATGCTTGTGTGTCGTCTTTGGTTATCATGTCGAAGTAACCGAATCCGTTTAGGATGATGGCATCTACTAAGGAGTTTAAAAGATTTATCGTACTAAACCCTACATATTGACTTAACTCAGGTACGACAATAAGGTTTGGTACTACTTAATTGATTAATTAAGAGGTTAATTATTTTAAATAGTTATAGTGCTATAAATAATTAAGGGATGTTCAATATCTTAAATATAAGGATTCATAAGTCTAAGTACAAGTCTAATTTAACTTCGATAATAAAAGGGTAAGCCAATATTTATTCTCTAGTGGAACAAATATATATTTGTGAATTAAAATGTTGTTCTGGGGCTCAACATAACAAATTATTTGATTTGAGATTTATCTTTATTCTTTGTATTTGATCTCTAGACTAGCCCAATAAAATCTCTCAAAAACCATGTAATGTTTGCACCTAGGATTCAAAGTCACACTCACAATGGACTCTGGATTCACCTCCTATGATGAGAAGTCCTGATTTGACTAGACTCTGTTTTAATATATCTTCTTATCTCTAGAGAGTTATGGTCTTGATTAAACTCTTAAAAAAATACTAGAGAAAAGAATCCAATAATGCATTGCACAATACTAGAATTCAAAAATCATAGAGGAGAGAGACAGAATTTTTGGTGTTCTTCATAGTCCGTTGTCCATCCAGCATTGAATATCAGATGTTGGGACATAGTTCATAAGATCAAAACTCGAATATACCGTTTGATCAATTGTATCATAAATTTGCAGATATGTTTTACAAACACCTACGAGACGCAACTTATTATATAGGAATGCTAGAAATATAAATAATATATGGTAAATTAAAGATTCAAGATAGATCCTCGAAAAGATGAAATTAATATTCATCCAGCTTTCTCTTTGAGAATGAGGACATGCTTTACTAACTTTTACAAATATTTTAACTTTTTCTCAAGCATTTGAGTGAAATTAGAATAGTCGACGTTTGAAACGATAAGCTCTTGATAATTATTTACGTTAACTATCCATACTACAATGAGAATTAAATTTCAAGTAATTGTCTCCTACCTAAATCTTATTTCTTAGCCTTCACTCTAAGGTCTAAAACTAGCTATTGGAGCAAATTCCTATATATATATATATAGAGAGAGAGAGAGTTTGGTTCAAATGAGAACCATTCTTATCCTAAAACTAAGAAAAGTGAATTCGTTATGAAAGTTGATGAATCCGTTGAGAAACTTAATGAATTCAACAATTGAGATTTTTCACCGGGTTCGAATCATGAGGCGAAAATTCTATTTTTGGATTCGATAATTTTCAATGATTCATCAACTTTCACTTTGAATTCATCGGTTTTGGTTCTCACGTTCTCACAATAAAAATGGTTCTCACGTTAACCCTCCCCTAATAAATTTTAATAAAGAGATAAGTCTCGTCGAAAATGTATTTAATATTGAAAACCAAAATCCTGATAAAAACACGAATATGAACTAATTAATGGTGGAATCTAACATTAAAAAATCTTGCTTCCGAAGTTGTAAGCTTTTGTGTTTCAAAATAAATTTTATTATTTGTGGACATGCATATCGAGAAGTTGATCGATATATATGAGCATTATTTAAAGAGAGTTTTCGCAATAAATATTATACTTTGTTTAAAATATATGACGTTGGCACATAAAAGAATATTCAAGTAAATGATTGAGATATTAGTAAAGAATAAGGTCTTGTATATTTCACATGACACATAGTGGAACATAAGAGAACACATTAATTATTGTTATCAGAGAAAACTGGCACTTCGCTATGTTCACGTCTTTGTTATCTGGTCACGATTAAGACTTTTTCATGTGCAAATAATTTTGGTAATATATTGAAATTATATAAATTGGGGGGAACAGTGTGAATATCCAGTGTAAGAATTGGAAATCTTCTAATTTGGAAATTGTAAGAATTGGATATTTAGTTTCATCATCTCGTCCCAACTTAGAAGGTCCATTTTTCATCATTAATAGACACTTATATATAAAACAAATAAAGAAAAACAATAAATATCGAAGGCCAAACAAAAACATTTTAGCTGTGGGAACTCTTGGATCTAAAATAAAATGGAAGATGAAATAAAATCTCGATATATAAAGTTAAAACAGTTAAGAGAAGTGCAAAAATCCAAGTTTGACTAAGATTCTAGCTAGTTCTGAAATTAGAAGAATCCACGGAATTTCTAGGAATGATTAATTAATTTGTCTGTCATATCAGTAACCACTGCTTCTTCCTCGTGAAGCGATACCCATCAAACTAAATCATGGCTCTAAATTGTCTCATTTACAAATTTAGATTGATTCATATTGTTTAAATGACATTTTGTGTAGATTAGAGTCTTAGAGAAAATAGCTATCATTTTTTTTAAATAAAAATATCAAATTAAAAGGGGTTACTTGCATATAAATATAAAGACTTTGCATAAATTCTGATTCTTTACACGAACTTTAAAAAGAGTATATAAACACACGAATTTATATATTATAGTAATTTGACCATGATTTCTGTTTTCTTCAAATTGAATGAGACGTGGCAAAACGAGATGTTGGTGTCCAAATCGGATGTTTAAAAAAATGATATCGTACATATCATCTTAAAGCGTCGTCGTTTTCATTCAGTTTGTTTACAATTAAAAATCAGAACTATTGAAATCATTGAGAAAATGTTAATTGTGTGATACACTGCATTCGAATATGTGATGCTAGTTTCAAATATAGTGTCTCATTTAACTATTTTTCAACCTTTTTAAGATGTGAGATGACATAAAACAACGGCGTTTTAAGATTATATTTACAACATCATTTTTTTAAATAACATTTAAGCTTGCCATATTTCTTTTAATTTGAGAAAATAACAGAAAGCATAAAGTTACTACGATGTATAAATTCGTATATTTATATATTTATTTTAAAATTCGTACATAAAACAATAACATATAAAAAAAATCATGTATTTATATGCCAATAATTCAATTAAGAGTTACCTTAGATCTTTTTCATTTCTTTATGACGATGATGGTGGTAGTATGACATGATATTTTTCTGTTCCCGGAAGAATATTGAATCACTTGCTTGTAATTGGTATTATTCCATAATGTGACACCTAATATTTTTGCTTATGAATTCAGATAATGAGCAAGTTGAAATAATTTTCTAATTTTTTAGTTGATTAGTGCATTTGGTAATTTCTGATTGGAATCAAAGTTAATATGCAGAGAGGTTAATGTCCAAATTATAACAAAAAGGCCTGGGGGCAAGGGGGGAAATGCATCTCGTAAACATGAAATACAGTATATTGATACAATTTTTTTTATCAATTTAATATAAAAATTTAAAAATCGCGTCACGATGGACTTGAAACCAAGACCTTTTGGCCTCAAGTATTAATTACTATATCACTAAACCAACACATGCTCTCATAAAATATTGCAATTTTTGTCTATTAGGAATATGTTACAATTAGTTTGAATCAATCCAATTAGCATAATGGATTTATGAATCTAATACAATTCAGCAATTGTAATGCAAATAATGTGCACCCTTTTTAATTTCCAAAGTATCAAGTGACGGCGATATGCAAATTTTTTGGGCACTGTCATAAAAATATACTTAGTTACTCAGATTGCAAAAGAAAAAAATAAATATAACAACAACAACAACAACAATAATAATAATAACAACAACAATATTTCAATTTTTCTCTTAAAAAAAGATATTGCAATTTTTAAAGTACTGTGATTAATTTTATATATTTGATTTAAAATTCATTTTATATATATACATTTTCATTTATCTTACACCCCAATACACACACACAATATATATATATATATATATATATATTCTTCATTTTATTAATATGTCTCAAATATATCTTGTAAATTATGTAATATTACATCAGATAATTGTTAAATAATGAAATTCCAAATTGTAACATACAAAAGAAAGGGACACGAACAAGAATCTGATCCGAGAATTAAGTGGCTAGCTTAATTACTACTAATTTAATTAGATCCCATTCATCAATTTGAATTTTTAAACCCAGAAACTGTAACACAGCTAATTATATACCCAGGTGAAAATGGGCAAGTCAGCATTAGAAAATTAAAAAACATATCAAAATAAAGTAGAATTAGGTTGGCTGGCTCTCTTTGATTGTATGTGTCGAATAAATTATCAATTATAAATATTGTTTGTGAAATATTGTTGGTTCATATCAATTACAATAAATAAACAAATAAATAAGCAAAAAAGTGTTAAGCAAATTGTGACCGTTGTTTGCATAAATCCTGGGACCCAGAAACCATTAAAATGCATGAATGCGTTTGTATTCACGTGAATGTTTTGCCCTAACAAACATTCACGTTGAGTTCCTCTTCTCTTTCGGACTAGGGTTTTCTATAGATTTTTGAAAAGTGTTTAATAAAAACAATAATTAATAGGGATATTTGTATATTTTAAAACTATTACACAATTAAAGAGGACATGAGACAAGAAGTGTTTTAGCAAATTGTCAACCAATCAGAGATTTTGGCGGCAGTCAACGTTCACTTTGCTAAATATATACTTCATTTTTACATGGAGCAACCAAGAGCCTTTTTATAAAGAAAATTTTATCTAGTGCCAAAGGTTATTCATGAACTAAAATACTTTAAAACTAGATAGTTTCTATTGTGGTTATATGTATACAATCACATGTTTATTATCGATACACACGCAATCACGAGTTTGAAAATATTTTTTGTATAGTTACAAACAATTTTCTCAAATCATTAAAGGTCTAAAACTAGTCCTAATTCTAACAGAAAACTGAAAGAAATTCTAATCCTAAAAGAAAACAAAATACGAAAATAAAATAAAATATACGAAAACCTTTAGAAGGCAAAACAGACTTGAAAACTTTGGAATTTGGGTCTGGGAGAACTTATATCATTGCGCTAGGCGCAATGAGTTCAACTCGAAATATCTTTCAACTTCCGGAAAGGTATTATAATAGGAGTCCAACTTCAAAAATTACGTCCGTTTCGATTTCTGCCGACGACCACTTTCCGTCAAATAACCTTTTTAACTTATTCCACATCAATAATTAAAAAGAAAAGAAAAGAATCACAGCAATTTAGAGTATTAAGCCAAAATGAAGTTGCCTCCCAATTAATTTACTAATTTGACCACTCCACTTTCTATATTAATATCCTAATGATCCATGTAAGTTCACACACCCTCTTTCCATTATAAATACACCTCTATTCCCTCACCTCTCTCTCCTTACAGCCCACAACACTTTTCCCAACTACTTCTTTTCGCATCTCTATTTCACACAAGCTAAAAAATGGGTAGTGGGAGCTCGCCGTGCGCTTCATGCAAGCTCCTGCGCCGCCGCTGCGCCAAAGACTGCATCTTCGCCCCCTATTTCCCCTCCGACGACCCACACAAGTTCGCCATTGTCCACAAAGTCTTCGGCGCCTCCAACATCAGCAAAATGCTGCAGGTAAGACCAGTCGATCTCTTCGTCAATATCCAAACGAAAGACTTTCTTTGTGTGAAAATAGAAAATCAAGCACACCCCAACATTTCTTTTTGGTTTCTAACTTTAAATATTTCATTTTTTTTTTATATATTTTATCTCGTTTTCTAATAAGTAGCATTATGCATATAGGAGCTCCCAGTGCATCAAAGAGGGGATGCAGTGAGCAGCTTAGTCTATGAGGCGAATGCTCGGGCGAGAGATCCGGTGTACGGCTGCGTGGGCGCCATATCCTACCTCCAAAACCAGGTGTCGCAGCTCCAAATGCAGCTGGCAGTGGCGCAGGCGGAGATCCTCTGCATCCAGATGCAGCAAGATCATGATCATGATCATGATCAGCTGATGCTCGCCGCGGATGACAAATCGTACTTCCTTCAAAACAACTTGCTCAATTTTTCTAATGCTCCCAACGCTAATGTAACTTACGACTCTTTCAAGAAAGAATCCCTCTATGGACATGACATGGTCTCCTAGCTAGTTAGTTCATATTAAAAATAAATGGAGTTTCAATGTTCGTTTAATTCATATTTTTCTATTTCAATTCATTATAGTTTACGACATTTTGCTTGCTACACACACACACACTCATCACCTACTATAATACCCATGTTTTTTCTCGGTCATACATGTCTTGCATATTGAGAATATAATGTGTGAAATTTTGTGAATAGGAGTCTTTCACTTTTCTAAAAATGGCTTCCAAAATTTGCAAATTTTTTTGTCTATCAGTGTGTCACATGATGCGTTTGATTTTATACATAATCTGATTTTACAAAATTCACTTGTCTTGGGTCCAATAAATTAAGTATTTCATCCGCTTAATAAATGTATCACAATTGTCCTATTCGACAAAATTGTATCGCTCTTTTTAGGATACTACTCATCATTCAACCTCACAACCACTCATTATTTATCAAAAAATCATATCTATCACTCACAATCTAACATATAATGAGACTATTTCTCCACTCAAACTACATAGCTACCGGCAATTTTATTAATACTTATGTTGTCCACAAGTAATACACTTATTATGGACGGAGAGGGTAATTTAAATTCCCTCTTCTTTTTACGAGTTACATAGACAGGGGCAATTAAGTAAATGTGTGTGTGTGTGTGAGAGAGAGAGAGAGAGAGGGGACAAATATGTACACAAAATATTGATAGCAATAAAGAATAGCTAGGAGTAACAACGTATAAAAACAAGGGTAAGTTGAAAATTCAACCCTAGCATGTGGAACTCAATAAAGAAATTAATTTAAGTTAATATATATGATTGAATGGTAAAGGGCGGTGCCATTTTAAAACAGTTATGGCAGACATAAATTCTGTTCCAATACATGAGCCAAAGTTTTCCTTTCTCATTATCTCCTGTATTTCTTTAGCACTAAGAAAACATTATAGTTCATAAATATAAGTCAGCATTCATGATTCGTGATGTATAATTATATAATTAAGTTTGGGATGCTAGTTGTATATGTATTTATTATGATCATATATACATTTTGCAGAATACATTAAATTACAGTTCACTTGCATATGAAAATATACCCTTTAGGAATCTACTAATTGTCAATAATTGTAATTTATCTATCATGTCATTGCCAAGTTGCTAGCATTTACACAAACCTTTAACCTCATTTTCTTTGTGAAGATCTCCATGGTCACCAGAGATTTTCATTGATATTATGTTATTACGTTTAACCTTTTCAATTAGTAATTCATTTGTATAACATATATATAAGGAATTAAACATAATATTTTTCATAAGAGTCAAATCCAATCTTTCATACTCATAAATTGGCACAATATAATTTAATTTAGTGTCAAGTGGAATAATCCACGTCAAACTCAAGCTCTCCATGTTCATTTGTCTGATTAGACAATCAGATTTTTGATATTTTTACTATTTTAACTAGGCAAACATTGGATATAAAAATATAACCCTCTAAATATTCGGACATAATTGAATTTTTAGGGAAACGCAGACACATTTTAGACTTTTTTTTAATGAAACTACTTAATGAATCGTGGTATGACTTAAGAGTCTATTAATACGAAGAGGCGGTCTCATCACGACGACGTCGTATGTATGAGACGATGATATTTTTCTTAATTAAGTATAAATGGTATTTTTCTTCAATATAAATGATACTTTCGAATTACAGTGTAAAAAATAAATAATACTTTTTTCCGTCCGCAAATGCGGACGAATGTACTGAGATAATCTGAAAATAACAAGACTATTTTGTGTGTGTGTTGTGCTACGTGATTACAAGTAATTTGTAAATAGTTTGTTCACGTGGGGTTCAAGAAGGTGCTCAGTTCATGGATTCCTACATATGTTTATTTATTCAAGTATTCATTTTCTTCTCCAATTTCACGTCTAATCAGCTGCAAATTGTTGAGAGAGAAAAACATAAGCATGCAACAAATCAGTAAATAAAATTATCTTATTCGGCTTTATCTCATATACATATCATTTCAAGCAAATGTAAATTTCTTAATGGAATTTAAGAAGAAGAAAAAACATTCACATGCCCTCTTCCTGTCCTAATCTCATTAGTCAATTGAGATAATAATGCTTTCTTTTAGCAATCTGCCACCTTCCACTCACTTCCTTAAATTTGTCTCATTATTGGAAAACTTGAACTCTCTACTAGTGGTGCAGCTAAAGTACAATATTATGAAAGCAATTATAGATAGAAAAGTGTGGATTAATATCTCCTCCAACTCGAGGGATCTTGAGAAGCCCTAAACCAAGATATTACACTTAGAGCGGACAAAAGTAGCACGCCGGGCCAGCTCGACCCATCGGGTTTATACACTTTTTGGGTCGAGCCGGGCCGAAAAAAAAATTTCAGGCTGTTAAATATGAAGCACAGCCTCTAGCGGGCTATCGAGCAGGTGGGCCAATTTCGCTCAATTTTTCCAAAATTTTAACCTATAAATTACATATTTAATTAAAAAAAGATAATAATATGTAACAATTTAAGTTTAGAAACTAGTAATTTAACACCAACACTAACAAAATTAAAAGTTTAAAATTATATGCTAATACAGTGAAAATAAATTAAAGAAACGGAGTCATAATCTAAAATAGTAAATAATCCAAAATAAAACAATAAACAACTTACAAAAGAGAATTTAAAGAGAAAGATAAGAAGAAAGACAAAGAATTAAAGAGAAACAAAAATTAGTAGGACACAAAAATATATATTTACCAGGCGAATTATTTAGCCCTAAAATCCCGAGCTTTTTTGGTCCGAAGTCCGGTCGGTATAGGGTTTTTTTTGGACGGACTTTTAGGCTCGTTATTCATTATTAAAATTAAGAAAAATAATCGGGCATTCTTTGTAATACAACGAATCCAATGTTTGTGTCCATGCATCTCCTTTTTTTACTAGAGGAACTATTTTAGTTTGTTTTATAAGGCTTCAACTTTTATGAAGAATTTAGGGGAAATGGGACTTTAGTAGGTGAAGTGCATGATAAAAAAGGCAATAATTAATAGGTCAAAGTGAGTTAATAGCAAAAGATTAAAGGAAATTTTTGATACAAGACAAGAAAACATTTGCGTTTAATACAGCAACCTCGAATTTTGCATCTTTCCTTTTCAAAAACAGAAGAATAGATGAATGTAACCTGTAAAAAAAAATGTAACCTGTTTCTGTTTTGCCTTTTGAGGGCTCGAGGCCAATATGCTTCCAAAATCTTTGTTTTCCTACCTCATTCCACTTCCCTCCTTTTCTCTGTTTCTCTTATAATAATTTCAAAAACTTTAGGAAAAATAATAATGAACTTATGCGACATTATTCGTATGATAAACTGAATTCTTTTTCTTTTTCTAGTTAATATATTCTACCCTTGCGAACTTTCTAGAAGTACATATTATTACTTCCTCAACGATAATATTTTATTCCTAGAATGAAAAACTAAAAGTTTGCACAATGCAAATAAACAGTTGCTCGAGTCCATCATACTTGCTTTAACTATAATGTTACAACGCGATGCAACTGAATAGTGACAACCAATAAAGTTCTTAATCAACAGTTATAAATTATAATGTTACAACAGCGTATAAATATTTTATGTATATTAATCTATTATTGTAAAAAATAGATATTAATCTCTTATTGCAAAAATGGTAAGCAATAAGCACGTGACAATAATTTAAATCTATCAACCCTGAACTTTCAGTTGTAGAAACGGAGCATCTTCAAGCTTTTGAGAAGTGCCATCGACACCACACACCTGAATTATGAACTTCAGACTTGAGGTGCTCGAAGGAATTTCTAGGTCAGAAATGTAAAACGATTTCACGACCGCCTCACCAAGATACTCTTGAGATACTTCAGATAGTCGACTCGGGTTCCCAGATGACGAGCTATTGAATTTTTCAACGAATACGTTGTACTTCAGGAAAAAATCAGCATAACCAGCTTTGAGTTGCCAAATGATTTTGACACTGAGATTCTTGGACCCCTGTGAACCCGAAGTCCAGCTGACGAATTCGCTAACAACATGCCACGAATCAGATGGAGGGAACTTCATATTCTCTCCACCTGTAGTGATCTTAAGGTCTCCGAGTACTGCATAGTAGTCTGATGGAGCATGAGACAGTGTGTCATCAGCAGCAACAGGAGCAGATCTCTTGGGCTTTGGTCTGTAGCATAGGACCCGAATTTCTGTTAATATGTGTCCAGCCATGTTGATGCTGCTTTCTTGGATGATCCATCCGGGTTCTTGCTCCAGCTTGGTAACTCGTCGTGGCATTACAACACTAGTGAAACGGCTTGAGAACTGTTCCATGGTTAGCAAGGTATTTCCTGATGCAGCAAGAAGTACTGACTTATTCTTGTCCGTGGCAGAAGAGAAACCAAGAGCAAGACCTAAGAGAGAGTTCCCACTTAATTTAACCTTCATGAATCATATAATCAGAAAATGAGTTAAGTAGTCCAGCAAGAAAATCATAACTCTTAGTACAAGCAAGAGATTGTATCGGCTTCTGATTGTGAAAACTGAAAAGTGGCAGCAAAGCTAAGAGTTTCTTGTGGTTCAAGTTCATAATTTATTGGTTCATCACTTTAAGTTTTCAGGAAAGTAAGAATGGGTTTACATTGCAGCCAGGATAATTTTAACAAATAGAAATTCTACAGCATATTGAATTCCCGAGTTAGAGGCTTACAGAAGATGTGAAGTGTACTGGCGAGTTTCCCAGAGGTAGCTCTCCATGAAAGAGACGTGTAGTAAATTCAGCTTTATCACCAAGAGTTCCTACAAATGTGATGCTTCCTCCTCCGCTGTAAGATGCTCCTTTGAAACTGCAATTAACATATAACTGTCATATTTTTGAGTATAGGGACTGGAAGAATGAGTTCAGCCCCAAGTATTACGTTGACAATAAAAGTTATATTTCTAATTTGTTATTTGAAATTTAGAGGGCTACAACGAAGAGTTCACACTTTGTAGTTTACTTTTTGAGGGCTCGTTTAAACTTGATAACATTCTAAGCAGCAGCTTGGATGAAAAATAACAAAATTAAAAGATGATTTTCTTGGTTTGCAACTCAAATAATGTTACCAAACAATGATAAGAACTAGAAACAGCTAAAGGAACCCAACAGTACTTGATAATAAAGAGAAGTCAACTTACTCAATGGAAACTTGGATCGGCTCAGTGTTAGATTCTCCAGAGTACTTAATGAAAGGCTGTAAAGAAGTCCACAGTCAGGATGATGGAAATGATAAGCCAAAGTAGTTAGCTCAACTAATACACAGTCAATAAAAGCAATCAGTAAACACCAGCTATAAACTGCCACTTGAATTAGTAGAAGGGAATATACTGAAACATGTTATCATATATGATGACCATCAACTGCTGATCTTTTTTTTTAAATCCAGCAAAACAGTATTTTGAATCTAAATGAACAGTTATATCCTTTTGCTGCTCAGTCTAAGGTACTTAACTGAGCCAACTGCTGCTTGGTAACTAACAAAAAAACAAAAAAGTCTTCTCTATCTAACTTGGAGGGGAAAAACATTTGTTGTTCTCATCCATGGAATAAAAAAGAGCCTCCAAGGGTCAAAACATTTTAAACTTGTTTCATCTCTTTAGTTTCATCCCTAGCATTATAAAGACCTTTACGTTTCAACAATCTAACACATGCAGAAATCAATTGCTCAAGACACTGATTATTACTCTCCTTGAAAAGTGAAAAAGTCTGACTTAACTAGCACAACTTAATGTTTGCAATATGACATTTTTAACCTCTCAATTACCTGATCATCCACCGTAACTGTAAATGGACTCATCAGTTACCATAGAGAACAAACTCTTTACAAGCAGAAGCAGTGGTTTGAGCTAGATCATTTGATTAGTCATATAATTCAGTATGACAGTAATTTCATCCTCTACTAAGGGAATGCATTATTTTCAGAAGTTGTGAAAATAAAAGAGCAGAACACATCCGGAGGCCTACCTGAAAGCTTTGAGATGAAAGGTCGTTCCATTGATTGCTAGAAATTTGCTTCCCATCACTATATATGTGGTAACCATGACCCTGAGACAGTAGCATTTTGTTATATAGCAATGAGATTTTTGAGGAAACTAGTAGCCAATTCTTGGTGCTCCTCAATATCTGAGAACCCCAAACGGATGTGGTGCATTGAAGTATTGATTCGACTTTAAGCATCTATATTTTTCCAAGCAGTCTATATTTCCATTTTGCAGGCGACTGAAGGAAGCAGACTACATAAATTTGTATTGCCAAGGAATCCCTGAGTGCTGAGATATTGGAATGAAGCTGCTATTTGTTCTCTATTTATCTTGGAAATCAGGATTGCATTTTTTCGAAAAAGAAACCAAACATTAGTTATTTTGTTGCCCTATCAATTCTACATGACAAACTTCTAACAAAAGAACCGGTGTATATAATTTAGAAAAAGAAAAACAAATGGAAAGGGGAATACAGTCAGATATCATTTAGAATAAAGTACCTGATCGAAATCTGAGTAGAATGGAAGCACTTTTGGGTAGTTCTGTACAATTCCCCATGATTGTTCAACAAGTCCCCACCATCTGTTAATTTATTCCGTGGAAATGAATGTAAAATAAGTACCTACAGAGTGAAGCTCAGGAGCAAAACTGAAATAGATTAAAAGCTAGGAAAGTTCAATGGTAAAGGTAACCACAGTCTATTAAGGTTACGTTAAGATCGACGGATGAGACATTTAGATGGCCTGGAGAAGTAAGTAATTTTAGGAGTAACCAATAAATAACCAGCCAACTGCCTTTGCAGAATCCAAGAACTAAGACAGATAAAGGATCGAAAGAATCACTGAAGCCAAAAGAAGGCCAGCATCAACTAGTGAGGTGCAGGTTACACTGAAAATCCCAGTGATCTTAATTTTAATCTAAAGAAAACAGTACTCCTGGTAAAACACATTAACTCTTCTACCATAAGCAAGCAGGATGTATCAAGCATAAGCATAATAAGATCAAATATGGATCCATAGGCTACATACATCAGTAATGGCCATTACCGATTTTGAGCAGTTTGAAAGTCGGGTGGTTGTTGAGTCTCATAAACCCATCCAGGTGCGAATATAGCTGCTGAAACATTATCATTCTTTATCACATCAAGGGCAACATTCGTCTGCAAAAAGGATATAATATCTTATAAAGACTCTGAATATGTTGCACTTCACTCGCATAACATTAAGCCAAGATTCTAAAAACTGCTAGGTCCAAAGACTGGCAGGAAAAATTTGATCAGTCATCTGAGTCACGATCTATATATTAACTGACATCCTAAAGCCTTAATTCACATTAAAATAAGTGCAGACAGAGAAAATACTTATGAGCCTTCAATCTCAGTATCACTTCTACTTATGTGAGGACTCCATGTTATACAAACAAAGCCAAGGATAGGCAATATGTCCCCTTTAAGTAAGCAGGAAACAGAAATGCCAGATCCTTCATGGGATTGTTGACTTCTCTTCCACGGTATCTTTTTCCCACTTTTGACCATCCAACTATTCTAATACAGAAAGAGGCTTAAACAACTGAATTGCCGGTGTGTAAAAGCTCCAAACGCTGAAGAATATGATTTTGCATTTAAGTGAAAAATTATACCCCAAAATTACAAAACTGCCTGAAAGATTCACTAAATGATAACCTCAACATAGGTGCTTCCTAATAGGTCTTGCACGTGCCTTATTCAGGTTCAGGACAAAGATCTCAGTCCATCCTTTCCTGATTAAATCCATAAACAAGTCTCTCATCTTTTATGATTCATCTTATGGTCTTTATAATTTTGTAGCACAAGAAAAGAAACTCGCTTATTTCAGGTAAGACATGCAATGATATATAGGACATATAAAGGAGGTTAGATGAAACTTGAAGACCTAAGAAATTATATCAGTAAAATGTTTGACCAAACCAAAAAAATACATTTTCATTCATCTAAGGCAAGGCAAATAAATTAAAACCTACAGTCCACTGTCCGCCACCATATGTGCCCCTTCCGAAGACATCAATGCCCATGTAAACATCAAAATTTCTGTCAGCGGCAACTTTAGCTGACAGCTTAGGATAATCTTCCTGTATCATATAAAAGAAATTTTCAAAGACAAACAAGAAAGTTCCAATATGTTCTAAAACAAATACATCTATATATATAAATACACACACAATAATAGAAGGAAAATACTACCTCCCATGAATAGTTCACAAATATACCATCACATAAGTCAAAGAATGGCTTGTTTTTGTCATTTAATTGATTCTGCCAGATAAGATCACCATCAACAGTTACACTATCATACCTGCACCATCACAATTGCACATTAATCTTTCAATTGTGTTCTCCAGAAATTCCCAAAACTGAAAGATGGTAAGTACGATCATTACCATATAACCAAAGACCCAGGTAGCGAGGAGTGCATGGTCTGGCTTAAATACATGACAAATTCTTTCAGGTTAGGGATTTGTCCGGGATCCAAAGTGACTTCCATATTGAGCTGCCAATACAAACAGGCAACAAAATTTAATACTTGTGGACATCATTTTCAGTATGGGAAACATACCAATTACGTCTGTGCCAGTTCTTTCACCAATCAAAAAATTAAAATTTTTTAAGAAATTATATCCCATGTTCGCTTTGATGGTTCAGAATCCCAACTTTCAGTTAATTAACTTAAGAAAATTATCTTATCTTTGTTATCTTGAGCTATGTTTAATGAACTTATTGATCAGATAACTGATTTTTAGTATGTTTATGAACTCGGAAATGCTGATCTCAAAATTTTTCAGTACAATTCCTTCAAGCAAGTATAGAGTACATATTCAAAAATTCCAGAAACTATATTTTTCTGAAGCATGACTGAGCCTATACATTGCACACATCAAACTCAATAACAGCAAGAAAGGGCCTCATCACGAGAAATAAAAAGATTCAAATGCCAATGAGGAATAAACCCACTAAAATAAATATTACACAGATACCAATATGAAGCATGAAACTGCATATTGAGATAAGACATAGGGAATATGCAAGCTCACCAGCCAACCATCAAAACCTAAAGCAACAGCAAGCTCCGTCAATCGGTCAGCATACATTCGAAGAGAATCCTTTGATGCTAACAGTTTATCAGCACTTATTTTCCCTTCATCCCATTCCATGATAAAAGTCCCTAATACCTTAAAAGTTGCATGAATACAATCAGTAGCCTTATAAGCATATCCAGAAATGCTAAGACAAATATATCAACGTAACAGAGAATTCTGACGAGAGAAAGTCACATTTACTCAAAGATTTGCATGGAGAAACTCTACATTGTGAATTTTCAAATGAAAACCCTCACCTTTTAGACATAATTAGCTACATAACAGTTAGACTAACAAAAATGATTTAGTTTATTATGATTTTTCGTCGTAGAGAAGACAATAATATCCTTTCCCGTGATCACAAACCCAATCTCAGCCAAATGAACACCAGCAGATAGAGCAACATAATGGACCACATATCAAAAAGCAAACGAGAACTTTAATTGAAAGGGAAATTACCAAAAACAAAAGGTCTAAAAATCAGTAAAAGCAAACTTTATGCACCATATATACTTATATTTAATTAACTTTCCCAAAAAATGAAAACCTATTACCAACAGATAAAAATAGAAATGGGGAAGAAACATACAAACTCGCAAAAGCAAACAAGTGATTATGCAGTCACACCTTAACACCGTGTCTGTGAGCAGTATTGGTCCAGCACGGTGGCGGAAGCGTCACCAAGTTATGCGAGAAGTAAACAAAGACATCGATCAAATACCAATGCCATATCGCAAACGCCTCGGCGTTTGCCCCGCCCTGCACGAGCTTGTCATCCGTGTACCCTCCCGCCATGTCATGGCAGACCAGATTCCGCGGCCGCTTCGGCAAACCGGCGGCGGCCGGCAGCTTCACGCTGGCCTTGTTGAACGGGTAATGGAACGACTTGAAGTAAGCTCGGGACTCCAATTCCTCGAGCGTCTGCAGCGGGTAGGAGATAGGAATCGCAGGCTTCAGAGGATCAAAAGGCGGCGGGGGATTGGCGGAGGAACTGTCTGCCATTGGAAGTGTCAATATGAATGAGCGGAGATCCTTGAGGGCAGCGTATGTTTTGGGGTGATGGGATTTTATATAAGGGAGGAGGAACGGCATTGGATTTGGAGGGTTGTGAGTCCATGCGAAGGAGTTGACTCGTGCACTGCAATCAAGAGAAGATATCGTTTGTTTGTTGGGTTGGCGGTAGAATTAAAGAGGGGATACTGCCGGTTATTACAGCTGGCTTTTTTCCCCTTTAATTATTTTGGGAAAATCCTAACCAATTCCAAATTCCAATGCCTTCCCTCAATTCAAAATATATAAATATAAAAACAATTGTCTCCTATGCGCCTGGTGCATGCTGTGCACATAGGAAATCATGTAATTAACAAGTGATATATTTTCAATAATAATCAGGATGAGTTTTAAAATTGAACAATGCATGTATGGTATGCGTACGTAAGAGTTCTTGTCATATGAAAATAGGGATAATAACATATAATATTCCAAACGTTTAGACATTTTTTACTTAATGTCTCTATATTAGCATATTGTTACTAAAATCCCAAAAGTTCCATAATTTTTCACTTAATGTCCTCATGTGAGTTTTTGGCGCCCATATACTTATGTGGCTCGTTGGAGAGTCCACATCTACAAATCCACGTAGATAAGGGATAGTATCCCAACGTTAGCATATTGTTATTAAAATCTCTTACGTTTCATAATTTTTAACTTAATATCTTTTGGTGAGTTTTCGGCTCTCATATGCTTACACAGCTTGTCGGAGAATCCACGTCTGCAATCCATTTAAATATTTAAAAAACAATTATAGGAAACAACCTTACTTCTCGCATGCGGCTTCAAGACTGGTCAAAGTTCTAAATATCTCTTCCTCGAATCGATCGATAAAAGATCGTCGGAGATGGTATGAGGGTGTTCGATTTGCTCTGTCAGTGCGCATAGGAGAGGACAAGGATGTTGCAGCACGATGCCTGACTGGTCATGGTCTCGAAGAAGATACTTATGGTCACACACGATGGGTGAGAGGGTGGTGAGGGTTCTGAACTCGGTCTCGAGGTTCTCGACTATGGTGCGGTGTTGCAGGAGATGGTGCATATCAAAGTGGTGATAAAGTTGTGCTTGGTGTGTCAGGTCGAGTGCGCGGTGAAGACAAAGGCTAGGGCATGGGAGATCTTGAAGCCGCATGCAAGAAATAACATCGTTATCTATGTTTTCCTTTTTTTTAATTATTTATATGGATTACAGACGTGGACTTTCTGGCAAGTCATGTAAGCATATGAGTCGAAAACTCACCAAATGACATTATGAGAAAAATTAAGAAACGTTAGGGATTTTAGTAACAATATGCTAACGTTGGGACACTAGGTGAAAAGGTCCAAACATTGTGATATAATCTGTTACTACCTCTTATCTACGTGGATTGTGGATGTGGACTCTCAGACGAGCCATGTAAGCATATGGACATCGGAAACTCATCGGAAGACATTAAGTGAAAAATTATGAAAAGTCTGAGATTTTATTAATAATATACTAATATTGGGACATTAAGTGAAGAAAATGTTCAAAATTGGAATATTATATGTTATTATCTAAAAATATGTACTATATAAAACTCAATATATTAAATTAAGAGAAGAGGTATGTGTTTTTAATAATGGAAAATGTAAATTCTACCTTTTCCACCTTCTCACTTTTTAACCATGCTTGGCTTTCAACCGTTAAAGCTATGGGAGGATTTTAAATTTATTACTAGAGTTGCTTAATCGATTTCTTACCACACACTCTTATAAAATTGAGGTATAAGGACTTCTGGGAGAGATTTCTATTTGGGGTAAGAAAAGTTGCTCCATCATTTTAGTAATTTATCTCAGCAAGAAAAAGATTAGCGTGGTCATGAAATATATTATTTGTATATTACACTATCAGAAAACTGTGAAATCAACAACTAAACGTCATCTGTTTCTGTCGACAATTAGCTAGCTAAGGACCACCCACGTTAATTGTTGGTTGTACAAAAGTGACCAAAAATATTTCGTGCTGATAATTCATATTCTTCATCTTTAACCCAACACTGAAATTGAAATCATGATTTCCTGATTATATATCAAACATGAAATCAGAACTATGTCGATCCTCATTTTTTTTAAATCACACTCTTGAAAGTCATATGTCCATAAAAATTACTTTTCTACTAATCAAAATGATTTGTCAATTGTCTCTAAGACGATCCAGTGGTAAAGTGAGCTCTTGTGGCAAAAAAGTTATAGTTTGAACTCCACCAACGTCTCTATAGGTTAAGCCTATCACACCTGATTTTTCAAGTGTGGTTTACCCGTTATGTATAGAAAAACTACTCATGACTCATCCCTTGTACTTCTACTATCTATTAATATATTCATTTATTATTTTTATGATCCACTTTTAATCTCATTACCCATTATTAATCTATTCATTTATTATCTACACTCACTTTACATATTGACAAAAAATATTGCTTTGAAACTTTAGACAGAACCTTGAGAGATATAATAAGATTCAAAAATATTTTAGGTATTTAGATGTAAAATGATTATTTTTGGAGCTGATTTAAAAAAGATATTGCCTATTATACACAAATGAAGCAGATAAGAAGTGGTGAATGCAAGTATAAATTCTTCTTATATTTGGACGGATGAGCAAATTTTTGAAACCGATGAAAATATGAGATTGCACAATAGGAATTCTAAATTTAGAGCAACTGAATTACATAAATTCTCGATTGGGTGCATCAGAGGAGACGGTATGCTTGGTGGTGCTAATGATGGACATGCAAACATTGATGTGTTGGATGACATTCATTTGAAATTCTCTGGGATCTAATTGCGGCAATAATTAAGGGAACCTATCCATCGTTGATGGTTGTTCCGAATGATTTATCTTATCTTCAAGATAAAGTAATATTGGCCCTGATACTTGAAGTAGTCAATTCGATTAATCAGTACATGCTTTTCATGATTATATCTGAGAGCAAGAAATACCTAAGCTCGGATAAAATATGTATTTCAGTAGGATGCTCGATGTTATGAACAATGTCCACACACCTGGATTTTTGAATGATTTCAAATATTTTGGATTACCAAACCACGAGCTAAATTTAAAGGTTGGCATCCTGGTTATGATGCTAAGAAATATTGACCATTATCTTGGGTCATTTATTGTCACAATACTTGAAAACCATGTGTTGGAGGCTAAGACTTTGATTAGAAATAATTTTGTTTAAAATGTATTGATTCTGGAATTGTCACTAGATCCATCATATATGTGCCTTCTTTTCAAGTTTGAACGACGATAATTCCCTCTTATTGCTTAGTATGCATGACAATCAACGAAAGCCAAAGACAATCATTGTCATAAGTTGGATTTTTTCTTAAGAAATCGGTATTCTCTCATATTTAAATTTACATTGATGTTTCAAGAATACAAAGCCGTAGTGGTTTCAAAGTTTTGATATACGATAAAAATGATAACAACAGTGCACGTACTATGGACGACTGGACGTTGTGTATAAGGATGTACTTCAAAATTTATAGATTAGGTATTCGTATTCATGTTTAAATTTTATTTAGATTAATAATTTCATTTATTATTTATTAGTTTACATTTTATTTATATAAATATATGACAAGTTATGTTAAATTGGACCGTAACTTATTTACATATATAACCGTCATATTTCGTTAATAAATGTGGCACAATAAAAAATCTTCAACCTCATTTCTTAAATAAAAATATCATCATATGTTCTAAATGAATATCAAATTAATTTTTATTTCATGAATACCAAATAATTTATTAATTTATTACCAATAATAAATATTAGAAAAATTTGAAGGATAAATAACGCATGGGTAAATTACGTAGTTTAAATAAATCAAAATCCCAGTACTCGAGCATTAAGATTTTGATTTTTACAAAAGGAGATTTGTGCACATGCGCATAATGAATGCAGATTCTCATCGATGCCCGTAATCAAAATATGTACGCCATACTTGGGTTTATTTTACGATTAAATAGCCATATATTTCACTTATTTTATTTAGCATCTAATATTTGCCATTATATTATTAGATTGTGATATATTAATGTTGCTCTTAGTCGTCAAGAGAAATTGCTTTAAATGGAGTATATTTTACTCTTCTTTTTAGAAAATTAAGGCATTATTAGTTATGACCTCTAACCAGTGACGAAGCCAGGAAATTTTTTTTGGGGACCCAATTAATTATAATTTTAAAATGTAATAAAATAAAATTATAAAATAATAACAATTTAATAATATAATGAGTTTATTATATTCGTTTTAGAAATTTGATTGGTAATATTAGTTCACATATAAAACTTTATTATTTGCATATATATTTTATTTTATCAATATAAAAATAAATTATAGAAAAAGAAAAATACTCCCTCCGTCCCGCCATTCATGGCTCCTTTCTTTTTACACGTAGATTAAGGAGAGTTGTATTTTGTGTGTAAAAAGTAGGTGACACAAAATTCGAGATGCTTTTTAGTGTAAAATTGTTTCCTTTTTTGGAAACGTGCCAACTTATTGGGACAACCCAAAAAGGAAACGAGCCAAGAATGGTGGGACGGATGTAGTAGTATTTTATCAACATAAAATAAATTATAGGAAAAAGATAAAGGAAAGAAAAAGAAAGAAAAAGGAAATAAAAGAAAATATGTAACTAAAATGAATCGAACCAAGATCTCTTAAATGAGAGATAAAAATCCTTACCCATTAGACTACAATAGATTTAGTTATTAAATACTCCCTCTGTCCTATTATTGTTGGCTCGTTTTCATTTTTGGGTTGTCTCATTAAGTTGGCTCGTTTCCAAAAAATGAAATAATTTTACATTAAAAAGTGCCTCAAATTTCGTGCCACACACTACTTTACACACAAAATATAACTCTCCTTAATCTATGTACAAAAGAAAGGAGCCATGATTCATGGGATGGAGGTAGGTGTGAGTATTCGGGTATTTGGTCGGGTATGGTCAAAAAAATATCCGAATTAAATAACCAAAATTTTAAAAATGATATCCGAACCAAACCGAAATAATTTCGGTTACCAAACTAAAATAACCGAAAATTATTTCGGATATTTCGGTTAAAACCGAATTTTTGCCCTGATTCTGAATTCTAAACAAAAACATACAAAAAACATTCTAATAATCCACAAATAACTAGTTTGCAATATTCATAAATAACATTGCCAAATACTAAACAACTCATTTCCAACAATCTTCATAAGTTCAAAGTTCAAAAAATATTACCAAAACGAGCAGTGTGCAGCGACGAGTCGGCGACGGCGTGATGAGAATTGAGAGTTGTGAGTTGAGAAAATGTATTGTGGAATTGTTATGGGCGGCGCGACTCAGTAGAAGAATGTAGAATCATTTAGGTAGATTTTTTTAGGGCAAACTATGTATATAATTATAATATTAATATTGTATATAAATATAAATTTCGGGTATCAGATATTCGGGTAAAAAAATTCATACCGACTGAAAACCATACTACTGAAATATATTTCGGTTATAACCGAATTGTCCGAAATAACCGATTTACCCGAACCAAATTAGATATTTCGGTTTGGTTCGGTTCGGTTATTCGGTTATTGGACATTTTGCTCACTCCTAGATGGAGGGAGTATTAAATATTTATAGAGAGCACACATGTTTAGTTAAGAATTAATTCACATAGCGTTATTGTTTACATACATATTTTATTTTATCAATATTAAACAATTTATATAAGAAAGAAAAAAGGATCCCAAAATAAAGAGAATAAATAGAATAGAGAGGGAGGGAAAAAAAGCACAAACCAAAAAGAAAGAAAAAAATGAGAAAAAAAACGAAGGAAAGAAAGAAAGAAAGAAAGGAAAAAAAGAAAAAAAAAAGAGGAAAAAAAGAAAACGAGAAACAGGAGAAAAAAGAAGGAAAGAGAGAGAGAGAAAAAGACGGAAAGAATGAAAAAAAAAAAAGAAAGAGATGCCGCTTGGGAGGTTTGAACTATGTTCTCCGAGAATGAGAAGAGAATACTAATCATCAAGCTATGACAAACCTTTTAAATATTATTTTACATATCAAATATATAACTGTTTTTTCAAAAAAGTTGGGGGTCCATGAGCCCCAGGCCTCTATATGGCTCCGTCCTTGCCTCTAACCATCCAAAAGTTTATTGAACGGACAAAAATAGTCATTGTCTTAAACTGAAATAAGGTTAATTGAATATCACGATTCACACCCCATTGTGGTCACTTGCTCGCAATCATCTTAACTTGAAATCGTAAATGATATTATTATTGCATAATAAATAACAATCATACAGTATAAATTGTTAATCTTCCAACATTATTAATGTTAATTATCAAAAAATATCCTGTATATCCATCCGTATCGTATGGACAGACAAAAGTATCATTTATTCTTAACAAAAGTATCTTTACATTGAAGAAAAATATCATTTATTTTTTACACTTTAATTCGAAAATATTATTTTTATTGGAGAAAAATATCATTCTTTACATAGAGACTATCTCGTTAATTATATATTCGTATAATTCAAATAGTATAGTTGTACCCAATCGCCATCCTAAAACTGCGTGACAAGTGCATCATTAATGTGTAAGCTCAATATTAAGCTTATATATTATAGATGCAACAAGAATAGCATATTATCTTTTAGCAACAAGAATAGCATATTATCTTTTAGATGCAACAAGAATAGCATATTATCTTTTAGCAACAAGAATAGCATATCGTCTACTTTTTAATTGATAGTCTAAATAAATGTATTTTTTTTTCCATATAAAAACTAAGATAATGCTCCAAGGGAGTGCTTATTTTTCATTATTAGCATTTTGAAGGATTGACTATTTGATGGATTAAATATGTGATAAGATAATTTTTATCTATCAAACATTTGTTTACTATAAATGATTAGTGAATGATATAATTGAGATAAATAATTCTCCCTTTAGTTGGAGGATTATTTCAATCCTACCTATATTGATTAGATTAAAATTAATGGAAAATAATTCAATGGATTAAAATAATTTCGGACTTTAGGATATCCTCAAATATTAATCCTTAAAATTAAACACTTGATTAGATTGGATTAATTGTATCTATTCAATCTAATCATGCAAAGTAAACACCCACAAAAAGTATCGAAAATGATAAAGAGAAAAGAGAAAGGATATAGTATAAGGAGATCTCTAGAAATTGCTGCTCCCGGTAGGTTCTTCATTCAAATTTAAAACTTGCTTTGGGGATTTACTGAAAAAAGAAAAAGTAAATTGGTCTAGTTGTTTTCTTTTAAAATGTGGGTAAATTTGATGTTTAATTTTGAACTCTGCCGTTTGTTTATGTATACTACGGAAAACCCGCAATTTAGTTACAGAAAACAAATCCGTCGACGTATAATAACGGATTTACCAAGAAAAATGACAAAATATATTGTGACCGACCATGCATGTTTTGTTTGTTATGGTCATGAAAAATCGTAATCTTTACTTTTTTATGCATATTGTATAAAACCCACAAATAGATATAAAAGGTAAAAGTAATGATTCATAATAATTTTGGTGTTAATTACATGCATTTTCGACAAACAATTACTCTCCGTCCCATTTAATCATCTCTTTCTTTGGTAGCGGGTATTTAAAAGATAGGTATAAAGTAGTTAAAGTGTTAAAAAGTTGGTAGGGTCCACACTTTTTGAATGGATAATTACTTCCTAAAATGGAATGAGATATTTATAATGAGACAACTCAAAAAGGAAAGTGAGACATTTTAAATGGGACATAGGGAGTATTAGATTGTGAACAGTTCCCTCAAGGTTTTGGGGGCTAATCTTGGTTGTAAATAGAGACATTTATCTATTTGTACTTTAATTAAATTAGTGAAATCACAACATATGCAATATAAGTTTCATGAATGTGTTTATTTGATTGGGTAAGTCAATTAATGTATATATTTTATGATTACTATATGAAAACTTTCGATAAGTTTCTTACTTTAGTAGTATTGAAATACTTTTACATAAAATCTTCGGTTCTTTAATCGTATGAATCTAATTTAATTAATAAAACAAGAGCTTAAAATAAACCAACAAAACCACTTAAACTAAACATATTCCAATAAAACAAATGCTTAACAAGTTGAATTTGGGGTTGTAGGAGCATCTTTTAGCAGATGTGAAATGTGTTTGTAACTGATTTTTATTTCTTGAGTGCAAGTTTGAATATACTATTTCTTGGCTACAAGTTATTGCATGTGAAATGTGTTTGTAACTGATTTTTATTCTTTTGAAAAAGATAAGAAAAATTAATGGCTGGGGCTGTCATTTTATGTCATGAACATTAGTTTGATAAGAAGGTATACTTGGGAATTTTCAAACGCATGCAAGCGTGTACTCTCAGTTCCAGTATTTGTTTAGAAAGTCTGAAACTCATTTTGCTAATTAATTAATTAATTAATCAAAGTATTTTATGACTTCCAAAGCCAAATTTCATATTTTTACCCACATAAATCAGTACAAAAATGTGTTTTAGTGAATCATTGTAATTTTTTTTATGATTCATCTGTTTTTTTAAAGTTTTTATTATTGATTTTTGTAAGTTTTTTAAGTTTCTATTACTAAAGTTTTGTGAATGCTTTTCTTCAAAAAAAATCGCCAGCTTTTTGAGGATTATTATTTTCATATTAATTTCTTGGGCTATTTTATATGAACTTTCTAGATTGATGGTCCATTAGGGGTCATAATGATTTACGGGGAGGGGACGGGGAGGGGAATATGTCAGTTCATGCAAATTAAAAACTTTTTTTTAATAAGACTTGATAGTCTAGTGGTCAGTAGTTGTCGGATAACTGAGGCCAGTCCAATACTGGTATCAGTACTGCTGATCAGTTCAAGTTCGAGGAGTCTTGTACTGAGTGTATCAGTTAGCAATCATATTGACTACTGAGGCAGCTGGTCGGTTGGACTGATAACTAATGTGCTTACGAAATGTGGTGGTTACGTTTTACCTTTACTGAAAACCGATGCTGGTATAAAACACTTAGTCAACTATTGATTAGTCAGTTTCAGTTTTCTCATCAACATCAAACTGATACTAATAGATGGTTTCAAACCAGTATGTTGTGCTTTGTGTGCTGATAATGTTTAGTTCAATAATATGCAATTTAAAAGCGATACTGAAAGTAAAGAAATGAAAATAAATAACACGTAGTTTTTAACGTGATTCAGAGAGATTAGCTCATACGTCCATAGACTGATAATACAGTCAATCCAATACTTGAGATTAAGTCTTATTTACGGGTACAAGAGAAAATCTAAGTACTAAAGTTCACCTTATTAGTACCCCGACTAACTTGTCGTCCTTACTATGCTTGTTGGTGCTAGAAAACCGCTGACTGTCTACGGGTGCTAGGAAACCTTTGACTGCTTACAGGTGCAGTCGACCTAACCTCCTGCTTACAACTGCAATATAACAAAGCTTTCTGCAACTAACACGTCGTAGCTTACTTGCCCAACTTCTATTTAAACTTTTGAGGGTTTTAGGTAAATGATTTTTCCAACTTAAATTTGAGCTGTCATAGGTCGACGGTTCAACAGTTCTAAGCTTATGATATTACAAGAATGTAACCTAGAAAATAAGATAGTGTATCCTGAAATCCTAAGATGATAGATATATGTAGCTCTGAGGGTTTACTGATGACACTTGGAAACTCTCTTTTTCAAAATAGTTGGATGATTGTTCTTAGGATATAAGCTCTGAATGCTTTTGAATATTTGAAAGCGCAGTGTTTTGATCAACTTCAAATGTTGGATTCTGCATATATTTATAGAGGGGATGATTAATAGTATCGTTGGAGAAAATACCAATCACATCAGTTCCATTTGTCATTTGAAATCAGTCTGTTTGGATCCTCGTACGTCGCTTTATATGTCTACAACATCTTACATCTGAGCTCTGCAACTCTGAAAAGTAGCTCTGACTTGTCGGGATTCTCTGTAGATTTGCTCTGACACGTTGAAAGTTAAACACTCAAGGATTAAAAACCTCTGGGCTTTTCAAGTTGAGTAGACTTCGTGTTTTTTCAGTACATTGACTTCGAGTTCCACTAGTTGGGTAAGATCCGTGTTTTATCAACATGCTGGACTCCGTCTTCTATCAGTTTAGTGACTCTGAATCTTCAGTTGACACTTCAGCTTGACATAGTTATCTGTTCCGACCAAATTGTTCTTTTCAGTCGCTCGCAATAGTACGAGGTCCTTATAGAGAGGTAAGGTCGACCCAAGTCGAATCTCTCGAGGAAGGCTTAACAGGGCTACGGTTTAATGTCACACACAAAAACAAAAAAAGAAATACTAACGTCCTAAAATAAGGGATCTGTCACGGAACGGATGAAAGCACGAAATAAAATAAAGCAGATAAAACGGGATGCACCTGGACAACCAGAGAAATTGGCAGATACACAGAATTGGAGACGGTGTTCTAGGGTTCAAAATCTATCTTCACTATTAATGAATGAAGGACTGGTACACAATGCATAAAACACCCACACCTCTCACCTAGCGTTCAACAATAACTAATCTCTCGATCATGTCAATGTTAGACTCAAACTTAATGACGGGGGATCTCTCAATCAAACCGCCATCAACTACGAAGGATATTTAACTACAAATGCACACGATAGCAAAAACCCTAACCACGTATATTAATTACTCAACAACAAATCAATCTCTCGATCACGTTCGTTGTAAAACTTATATTTAACATAAATATGCTCTCGCATTACTTCATAATCAAACATAAGCACATAATTAACCTACACTATTCTCTCGAACACCATGTATGAAGATCATGAAATCAACAATTTATTTGGATGAGGAAATCGCAAATCATCAACCTAACAATCACGATTCAAGATAAGAACAACCTAACATGTATTACTCTACAAAACAATAATTCATCTCATGACATAAATCATTCCCATAGCAATTACATAGACATAAATGAATGAGAAAAACTTACAAACCATTCATAGATAAATTCGTCTTCTAAATATCCATAATCAATCAATCCCAATTGTTAATCCAAGTACAATAATTAAATGGAAGAAGAGAAGACGAAAGGAGAAAGAAAAGAGAGAATGGAATTACATGTGTGTGTGAATCTGGAATGTCTGAGAAAAGCGGCTGAATTCCTTTTTATATAATCCTCGGAAAAGCCCATGAAAACGTCAAAATTTGGCCTAAAAATATAGTCCAGCGCTGGACGGGACGAGGCGCCGGACGCGAGCGCTCTCTTAAAAGGTCAGAGAGAGCAGCCCAGCACCGGACGCGAGCATCTTCTAGAATGAATAGTGAGAGAATCCCCGCGCCAGATGGAAGCGGAGCGTCGACGCATAAGTGCGATGGGCAAACCAGCGTCGGACGGACGGCGATCGACGCGGGCCGGGCGCGAGGCGTGGCATCGCGCGCGACGCCGAGCAAGCGCTGGAGGCCAGCGCCAGACGAAGCGACGCTACGCGGAAGCGGCATTGGGGCTGGCAATGACGCGCGTTGTGGTGAGGCGTGGCGCTGAAGACAGAGCGGGCGTTGGACGTGTGGCGTCGCACGGTGTGGGCCGCTGTGTGTGGCGGCGGCGAGTGTCGCGCGCGGGGAATGGAACTCCGGGTGAGGAGCTGAACTCTAGTGGAAGGCAACATTGAGGCTGATGCGCTGCTTATGGAGCACGCTGCTGGGCGTGCCAGCCGAATGGCACGCACCTGACGTCGGACACGCTGCACACGCGCGTCTTGCGACCATTGTTCCTCCGTTCTCTCTCGTTCGAATTCCGAATTGTGATCCGTTTGCACCTATGGACTCTTATCGAGATGCTCTTCAATATAGGCTAGATCTTGGAAGATTCATTTCTTCCTATTTAATGTCATTTTTCTACAAAACATCGAAACAAACCAAATAAGTCTGAATCGATAAATATTAATCAAACCGATGGCATAAATAGGAAAAATTACTGAAAAAGACATGCAAAAGCATACCAAGAATAAGCAAAAAATCATACTAAAAATTATTAACAACTTTGACTTCTTTGTTGTTGGTATGACACTTAGTTATTTTTCGGGCTTATTTTGTTTTCAGTCATTGAGTTTTCAGTCTTCAGTCTTTCAAATCCAGTCTTCAATCTTCAGTAGCACTGGTACTGATACTTCTATCAGCACGAATGACTTCAATACTACTCTTGAACTCCTTTAGTATTGGGCTTGTCCAAACAGATGGTTCTTCTACTGGAACTTGTAAAGAAAAAGCTGGCTCCCTAACATATGAGCATCATTATGTTACACTACCAGGGTGATCATCAAGGAGGTTTTGGGATCTAACAATTTTTCAATTTTTGATGATGTCAAAACCTATCTATTACACTAAGAAAAGACCAGTAGGATAGCATAATCAGTTTCAGATGAAGGTTTGGTTCCCATTACTGAGATTATCATTCTCTACAAAACATCATTTGAACATAATAAGATTTAAAGTAAGTATAGAGCCTGAACAACCTGCTCTGATACCAATTGATGCTCTATTGGGGTCATACTAGTGTATGAAAGGGGGAATACACCAGTTAAGGTAAATTAAAACTTTTCACTTGAAACAAGAATGAAGCGTCGTCGGTCGGAGACATCGAGTAACCGATGGCGATTCGAGATTAGTATCGATGTTCTTGATCGATTCAAGTTTTGAAATTCTTGTACTGAGTGTATCAGTTAACATTCTTACTGACTCATGAGGTAGCTGGTTAGTTGGATTGATAACTAATGTGGATACGAAAGTGCGGTGATTAAGTTTTGCCTTTACTGAGAACTATGCTGGTTATAAACACTTAGTCAAGTATTGATTAGTCAGTTTTAGTTTTATCGTCAGTATCAAATTGATACTAATGGAAGGTTTTCAAACAGTATGTTGTGTTGCGTGTGCTGATGATGTTCAATTCAATAACATGTAACTTAAACAATGTTAAAAGTAAAGAACTGAAAATGAATAACACACTTCGTTTTTAACATGGTTTAGAGAGATCAGCTCCTACGACCACAGACTGATAACACAGTCAATCAACTATTTGAGATTTCGTCTTATTTACGTTACAATAGTAAACCTAGATATAGACTTTAACATTTTATGTATCCCGCCTAACTTGGCGTTTTGTCTTACGCTCGCGGGTGCTAGAAAACCTCTGACAGCTTACGGGTGCAGTCGACCTAACCTTCTTACTTACATGTATAAGAAAACCAAGCTTTTAATCAGTAACTAACACTTCGTTTCTTACTTTCCCTACTTCTACTTAAACTTTTGAGGGTTTTGGTAGAGAGTGTTTCCAACTTAGATTTGAGCTGTCATAGGCGACAACTCAAGATTTTCTACGTTTAGAATGTTACAAGAAAATGACTTAAAAATAAGGGAGTGTATACTGAAACCCTGAGCTGATAAATATATTTTAGCTATATGGATTTACTAGTAGAACTTAGAAACTTTTTTCTTTGAAAATCGCCGATTGAAAGCTCATTGGATATGAACTCTGGTTGCGTTGAATATTTGATTGCACAACGTTTCGCTAACCTTAAAAGGTTGGATTCTGTTGGTATTTATAGTAGAGACTATGAATAGTATTGTTGGAAAAAGCACCAATCACTTCCATTTATCATTTGAAATATTCATATTTTAATCCTCATATGTCGCTTTCCGTGTCTACAACATCGTACATCTGGTTCTACAACTCTAAAAAGTAGCTCTGACTTGTCTAGATTCTCTGCAGATTTGCTCTGACACGTTGAAATTCAAACATTCAAGGTTTAAATATCTCCATGTTTCTCCAATTGAGTTGACTCCGTGTTTTATCAGTACATTGACTTCGGGTTCCACCAGTTAGGTCGGCTCCATGTTTCATTGGCATGATGGACTTCATCTTTTATCAGTTTTGGTGACTCCGAATATTTAGTAGACATTCCAGCTTGACGTAGATAATCAACAACTTTAACTTCTCTTTAGCTGGCATGACACTTAGTCATTTTTCAAACTTATTTGTCTTCAACAACGCTGAGTGTTCAGGCTTTATTCTTCTTACTTCAGTCGCTACTGATGCTTCTATCAACACAGCTGACTTCAATATTGGTCTTGAACTCATTTAGTATTGTCAATCCATATTGATGGTTCTTTTGCCAAAACCTATAAACATAAAAAGTTGGCTCCCTAACATGTGAGCAGCACTATGTTACATCAGGTTTGTACAATGGTAAGTCTCGACATATACGTTGATGACATAATACTTTGAGATATTTCATCTCAAGTGAAATTATCTCAGTTCACTATGTTAAGTCAATAGATAATCTAGCGGATTCGTCAATCAAATGGTTGAATCGAGATCAAATGATCAAGTTGCTAGAGGGAATGAGTTTAAAATTCACATCTTAAGGATGATTATAATGCTAACCTAACCATGATGGTTGGAGATCCCACGAACTTGGTTCAATGGGAGAACTAAGCTATGAGAGTTCGTGTGTAACACTCAATTCCGTCTATTCCCTAGAAAAAAAATGAGTTTGAAACTTGCCTAGTGGTGAGGTTGAGTCTTCGACTAAAAACATCCAACCTAGAATCAATAACACAATTTCATAGATCAATCACATAAAATTTTATTAAATCATACAAACCCTAGAATCAATAGAAATTTAGTTACCCATAATAAGAATTAAACAAGAAGAATTAAAGAGAAACAATATTGAAATAAATAATAAAAACTAGTGTAGAAATTCCATAATAAAGAACTTGGAGTCTGAACGGTAAAACGACAAATCTCTACCCTAACATGGAACTCTAAAATAAAATCTAACTCTAAAAGTATGAAAAATGATGAATGATGACCCTGATATAATGTTAAGAGAGAATATTTATAAGTGGAGAAGGGTCATTGAAGTGTTAAATACCACTATCTCAAACATGAGATAGATAGGGTAAAGGTGTTGAAGTGTTAATACCATTATCTCGGTACATTCTGTGGATGAATAGTTCAAGACGTGATATCCACTAATCCGCATGTGTACTCCATGGTATTGACTATGGTTCAAGTCCATGAACCACCTCTCTAAATATTTTAACGTCTCTTGAGGATTGAGTTGTGGTTGCATACATGTATTTGACTATTCCTACTTATGTGGGGAATATTTGAAATCGAAGCGCGCGCATGCGCACACACACACACACACACACACACACACACATATATATATATATATATATAGAGAAAGGTTAACGTGAGAACCATTTTTATTGTGAGAACATGAGAAATGAATATGCTATGAAAGTAAATGAATACGCTGCGAAAGTTAATGAATAAAAAAAAATAGAATTTTCACCTCTCATGGGATTCGAACCCTGGTGAAAATTCCGAATTTTTGGATTCATTAACTTTCGCAGCGTATTCATTAACTTTCATAGCATATTCATTTTGTTTTCGTAGTTCTTAGTTCATACGTTAAAATTGGTTCTTATTTGAACCTCACTATATATATATATATATATATATATATATATATATATAGGAAGTGGATCAATGAGAACACATCTTTTTGAACTCGTGAACCATGATAAGATGTTGAATATGATGCATAAAACGGTATAAAGGTGTGCATAACGAAAAATTTAAAATTATTTTGTTGTGCAACAATTTTAGAAAGTTTTCGTTATGCACAATTTTATATCATTTTGTGCATCATCTTCAACGTCTTATGCATGGTTCTCAAGTTCTCAAAAAGATGAGTTCTCACTGGATCCAACCCCTATATATATATATATATATATATATATATATAGCGGTTGGTTATAGAGGAAACTACCTCTTAAATAAGAACTAAGAACCAATAACCACTGTTAGATTGAATAAGATCGGACGACTTATAATTATTTAATGAAAAAATAGTTAAATCCCTAAATTTTCGTTATTTGAATATTTCATATTCAATTCTTCGTTGTTCGTGTAATTCATGTTGTTGTTCATGTGCTCGTAGTTCTTGTGCATGCTATCACATTCCAATTAACTATTATGTTCATGTAATTCATGTTGTTGTACATGTAATCGTAGTGATTGTATATATGAGAACAATTAATTAAATGAATATATAAAATCCCTTAAATATAGGGTTAAACGGTTATCATTAAAATCCGAGGATAATAAATGACTTATAATTAGTCATGACGTTTGATTATAAAAAATGGATGGACCACATTAGTTCTTAGTTCTAAAAAAAGTTGGAGTTCTCATTTGATCCCCTCTCTCTCTCTCTCTACATATATATATATAGAGAGAGAGAGAGAGGGAGAGAGAGAGAGTAAAATGAGCAACGACTTTCTTTGATCGAAATTTCAAGTGACATAACATTTAATTTTATGGAATTAAATGGCATAGGATCGATACATTTCAAGTAGATAATCGTGGTATATTCACATTCTTAAATCCGTTTTTTGATGAGTGAGAAATAGTGGTTCAAAGTCGGTCACTTGAACTTTGAGTTATGTGATTAAATGGATAAGCATAAGATTAATTAATGTTTATCCTACATTGATTAATGAATCTTTATTACTTAAGTATAGAGCCGGCAAAATGAGCCCGGCCCGGAAAGTCCGCCCGGGGTACCCGGGGTTTGGGTCGGTTTGGGCTTCAAAATTAAAGGCAGAAAAAATCGGGCCTAAAAAGCCCGTCGAAAAAACCACAGGCCTCTGGGACTTTGGGCCAAAAAGCCCTTGATTTTATTAAATATATATATTTATAATATTATTTAATATACATATCTATATTTTTAATAATATTAATTATATTTTATATAATTATTTAATTTTATAGTAATAATTTTCTTACTAATTCACATCTTGGTCGGAAAATAAATTCGAAAAAAATAATAACCTCATAAATCATTCAAAATGATATCATTTATCTTTGATTTGTAATTACTAATTTTTCTCCGTAAATTAAAGAATAAAAATCATCTTTGCATTACAATAGCATCGCATGAATACATAAATAGGTAAAGATATACAAGAAGCATTATCATAAGAATAAGTAAGCTCAAAATATTCTCATCACTGATTCTTTATTTAAGTTAAGGAGTTATGAGATCTTAATTAAATAATTATTTTTTTAATTTAAAATATTAATTTTATATATTAAAAATTAAAAATTATCTAAAAAGCCCGTCCTTGGGGTTGGTTTGGGCTTCATATTTTAGGCAGAAAATTTTGACCGGCCCAAAAATTTAAAAGCCAACGAGCAGGGGTCGGGCCGCCCTGCCATTACTTTGCCACCTCTACTTAAGTATATAAGTAGAGTCTTTCACACTACTATAATTATATAAACAAGTGATAGCCGTGAAGCCCATGGTGCATATCACGCATTGCCGCCGTCGTCGCCTGCTCGTGCTCGACATCCATTGTCCGACGTTCGGCTCCTTGTTCTGTGTTATGTAGATTGTGTCTGAGCCTATGTATTTGGATCTTGACAATTGGTCTTTGGGCTTGGTACGGGCCTGACGTGTATACATTTTGGACCATTTCGGTGAAGCCCAAAAGTGGTGATGGTCTAAGACCCAACTCGTGTGGTCAAGTTCGATGGGATATGCGTTCTGTCCAGATACGCATGCTGTCCAGATACATCTGAATTGGATTTGCATGATGTCCATATACGTCTGAAAAAGTCGAAAACGTTTGAAATAGTCGAAAACATTCCGACATGATGGCATCGCGAGAAACGTAAGGGAATGATTGTCTTGTCTCCTCAGAAACGTTTGTAACTCCCAGGCCAACATAACTCAACCAAGATGGGCTTGACTCTAGAAAGCTCCCCTACATGTGGACTATGCCCTATAAATAGGACATGTCCCATTTGCATTTCCACTTACTGGGAAACATACTACATACGAGCCTACATAACACTCAATGCATACATAGTGTCAAAGCTCTGTCATCGTCTCATTCCTATTCATTGAGGTTGGTGGATTTGAGATGCTGCCACCAATGAGACATCGTCATTTTATCTTTAGGGACGATACCACAAAACCGAGAACACTATCGGGGGTATCTCATCTTGTAGGTAGAAACCTCCTCGACTCGACGAATTTTACGATTCTTTGTAATTTTTTTAATTCTATTATATTTTAGTCATTTTGTATTTAATATACATTTTTTTTCTCGATTTGTAATCGCTTGGCAAGTTGTACTCTATAATTCCAACAAATACGTGGCATGATCTGAGCATACGAGTGTAGTGCACTCATGGGCACAATCGAACTCGCCCTAGAACTTGTTGTACAATGTGCCAATCATTAAGGGTGGGGAACGGTTCGTATTCGATTAAACAAATCAAAATTTCTATAAATTCTAAAATCGAAACCGAACCTTTTATTAAGTTCGGTTAACCAAAAACTGCATAGGCTTTGATTTTCGGTTAACCGAAAAAGAACCTATAATTTTTTTATTTTTCTTACTCAACTACATTAAAGAGTCTTAATATTAATTAAATGGTTATGATTAAATTAAATTCATGATAAACCAATTATTGCTTTATTTATTTTTATACAATCGACTTCAAATAATTTATTAATTTTTATATATTAATTAATTACTCAATTTATCATGCACATGATTTGAAGTTTTGATACTCTAGAAATACAAGTAATTACAAATTTTCGAGCCACTAAAATGGAAAAAACAATATGCTCACTATACACAAACCTATTAATTTATTTTCTAGTAATTATATTGAATTTTACCTACAAATAAAGACCCGACTCTTATTTAATAATCTTTTATGATGAGAACCGAATTTTAAAAAGAAAGATAAAAATAGATTATTCAATTTTTCGGTTATTAATCGTTCGGTAATCGGTTAACCGAAAAAAATTAAAATATTTTACCACAAATCGAACCGTAAATCGAATATACAGCATTCGATTAACCGAATTAACCAAAAATCAAAAACCGTTTTCCCAGCCCTACCAATCATAAGGAATTCAATTTTAAACTATTGCCAACATAAATTGATGTAGTGATCTTTGAGAAGATAGATAGTTGTCTTATTCTGAACATCACACCAATTAAGCTATATTTGAAGGAATTATATGTTCTTAATATGTATAAGAAGGGAAGAAGAGTTTATTTTTTGAGCAGATGGAATAATTGATAATCACACAGATAAATAAACACCATGATCTTACTTTGCACCTAATCCTTCTTAGAGAAAATAATGTTGGTTCTAGATATCAACATTAGGTATGTTGGGAAGATGTGATTTTTTTATATAAACGTCAAATCAAATAGACTTTAAATATGAGTCTTATTTGGCCCGCACATTGCATGAATGTAATAAATTGAGGTTTTAATAAAATTTAAGATAATAATTGAGTATAAAATATAAGTAAAGAATGTTTTTGTATTTGGGCTGATAAATTTATTGGGCCTCAGATTTTCCTCCGCCATTTAAGGCCTCCAGAGTCCATTCTCCATACATCGTTGTCCAAAATTCTCTGCGCTTCTCGATTTCAACGAGATTCATCTCGTGCTCCACAAATGCTCGAATTCTGATTGGGGCTCTCGTTTTCGATATTCGGAGAAGAAATGAGAATCGGCGGCATTTCTCCGAGCCAACAAGTTATCGTTCTAGTGTTTGTGGCAACAACGATTCTCCATCGCGTAGCCGCTGCGTCAGCGGTGTGTGAGCTCAACGTCGAGGTCAACAACAAGGTCTACTACTACAGCCTGGACTCGCCGGTTCGCAATTTTCCGCACGGCATCATGAGCGAAGATGGGTAATTCTTCCTAATGCTGTTGCGTTTTACGAATTTTCTTCTTTTAATTGATTTATAGCCGTTGGTTGTTGGTGGGGCCCTCTTTGTTAATTTAAAATGTTTTATGATAATCTCGCCACCAGAAGTCTCCATGCATGTGTGCTGTTATCATGTTGTTCGAGTCGATTTTTTAAGAATGCATGTTGTTTAATTGATGTGTGGAATTTGGAGAGTGGTTTGAGTTTAAGTTTTGGGTTGCAATGTCTAGGTGAAAAAATGGGAATTTTGAAGTGATATAATGCTCATGGATGCTTGTATTTTAGTGATATAGTTTTCATTCACTGACCATTTACATATGCACACTTATGTGTGTGTTTGTGTGTTCAAGGATTTTGTACAATATTCCACTTACAGTAGTGCTATAACGAAATTCTGATACAGTGGGAAATCACTGTTGAATTGTAAAACGAAACTACACTAGTTTTGATATATACCTCTTTTTTCTTTGTTTTCTTTTGGGATGGCTTAGGTATTATAAGGTGGCTGCGAATGGGACCGTGATTTGGTTTCAGGTTGGCTCCATCAGGTTACTATTTTATATTTCTTTTCCATTCATCAAATCAAAAGATACCACATATATGTTTTGTCGTCACTTTTCATTGGGTTGGCATTGACTACTGCTGATAATGAGCTGAACCTTTTTTTTTTTTTCCTTTTTTTGGATTCTTGGTTAATGGAGATAGATCTAGTCAATTGTAATACCTTTTTTATGTATATAATTTTCACTCTTGATTTGGAACAGCTCTGCGGTTCAATGATATTCAACCATGATCCTCCTATGTGCGTTGGTTGTAAGGTGACCACTTTTTTTAAGCAGAGCCATTTTGCAAATATTTTTCAATATTGATGTATTGGCTATTGTAACAACTTCAGGAAGTAGTTAATTGAATTTCACGTATACATTGGTGATTGGTGTGGTTTCAGTTGCATAATTTATGTCGCTGAAGGATGCTTGTTAAACAGAATATGGTACTCGGGATGCAAATATTTGTGGCAAGTTATACAAGTTGGATAATTACAGTGTTTAAGGGGAGTTATAGATGAGATTGGCTATATAACTACTAATTGCACCTTGCAGTCTTTAAAGTTTGTATTCAAAATTCCAGTTGATATCAATTTGGTAACACTGTACCATCAACACAATTGCTTGATTAAATTGGGTGCCCTATTTATCTTAAAATGAAAATAAAAATTATACAAATTTTGAGTATGAACATCTGACATTCTTTTTCTTTTGTAGGATTGTGGTGGTCAAACCCGCTGTGGCATGGGTTGCAGTGCACTTGTTTCTAACAAAATAGGAGGTACAATTTATTACCATGTTTTACATTCACTCAAATGACTTATGAACAAAAATCATATAGACAATAGTCAAGTTGTTAAAACTGGATAGATTAAACTTGAGCAGTGATTTTAGGATTTTGCTTTTTGTTAAATAAAACAGGGTTCTCGCAGATGTGCGTGGATGTAGGAATTAGATGGTATTGGACAGGATAACATTGAGACTTATAGATAGATGAATTCATGGAATATTTATCCTCAGCCTAATAGTTTTGACCTTTACTTCTATTTACACATGGACTGCTTCACATCTGAAACTGAAGCAAATATTGGATATGCAACATATATAAACTGTCTGAGGCAAACATATACTCAAATGATACCTACTTGATTCCTTGAAGTAATTGAGGGTGTTTCTTGTCAAGAGTGGTTGAGGACAATGGTCCTATGAAGGAAAAACTGGATTGCTCTTAGAGGATGATTATTCAATTTATTCATTTATTTATTTTTCTTGAGACAATTTATTCCGTTATTTGGAACCTTAAGAGGATATTTGGTCCCTCTTCTTTTGTGCATTCCTTTCGCTTTTATTGCCTTCAATTTCTGAAACTCTGTTCTTTAAAACAACTAATGTGTGGCATAGCCACCAGTATATTAGGAAGTGCCTACTCCGTTTGTTCCATAAAATCAAACTTACTGCAGGTTATCCTGTTTGTACAAGTCTTGGTCAACCTTCAAGCACACTCATTGATATCCTTGGTAAGTTGTTCTCATCAATTAAAAAAACAGAAATCTTAAACACAAGTCACATTGATTAGACAATTCTTGCCTTATGCTTTAGTATCCACAACTGGCTGTCACCTTTATGTAGATCCTGGTTATGGTTCTAATAGTACATAATTTGGTCTTACGTGTCCACTTTTTGGCAGATAAGAAGAGTCCTGAAAAAGGTATCATTGTTAAGATGAAAAACATTGGCATGAAGCATAACTGTTCACTCTCTGTATCAGTTATATGTAATTCCAATGGAGTCCAAGTATGATTTAGTTCCTTATAGTGATTCCTCTTGTTCCCTCATGCTACTATTGGGTTAGATTTTTTGACTATTTGCCATATTGCTATTTTTCAGGGTCCTCAGTTGTTGGAGAATGTTGGGTCCTGTGATTATGTAAGGTTTTGATATCTTGTGGAGTCTCATATAGTAAATTAGTCTTTCCTAAATACCCTGTCAAACTTCTAAATGATAGCTTGGAAATAACCATATTTCTATAGATTTTATGTGGCATTTGTGCATGCTATGAATGTTGATCATTTCTAAGATTTTTGTTTAAAAGGAAATCTTTGTTCAGTACACAGTTGCAGGCAATCACATTTCACCTGACTGTTTCATAAGGACAAAAAAAACAAAAACAAAAGTGCTTAGTGGGATAGGTTGATGCTCTCCTTTTCTAGTGTTAGTGTCCATTTATTAATCTGCAACTGATAGAAGTAAATAATAGGTATATGGTTTTAAATTACCCAGAAGGACTAGTTGGAGAAAGATGGAAAATCTGAAAAAGATTATTTTGCAAAACTGGTATCATGGATGAAAGAAGTACTTTGACATTCAGAAAGTTGATACCAGTTCCTTTTCCCTATGCATTATAAAGTAAATAATATATGCTAAATCCTCACATGGTTCAAATTCTCCTATAGTAATGCTAAGGGGTATCTTATGCAAAATTGCCTATCTTTCACTTTTGAAATAATTGACTTTTAAATCTAAAAACTCTAGCATTATTTCTTCATAACAGTAATGTTCTGTTTTTCTATGATCTTTTCCCCATACCGTAGGTTGGATGAGTACAATAGAGCATTATGTGTTTTCTAAGCATCATCTTGCAACCATAGATATTCCGTTAGCATTTAGCAATGCTATGATTGTTACAGATGAATCTTCTTTTCTCAAACATATCATTTTACAAGTTCACTAATTTAAATTGCCAGAACATAGAGCTGAAGCATCCATTAGGTTGTGCCAGGACTATATCCTCTAATGGAAATGGACTGGGCTGGTTTGGTACCTTCATAATCATGTAAGTTCTTTTGATGTGAGTACCTTTATCATTTTGCACCTTTGTTTGCAAAAAGATTGTTTTTCGTTATATTATTTTCTTTGTTTTTTTGTAGAGTCTTGTGCCTCTTTGGGTCTTATCTACTGGCTGGTGCAGTTTACCGGTATTTCTTCCTGCATGTTCGTGGAATAGATGTATGTAGACAAATTTCAATCTTTTTATTACCGATCATATTACCTGTTATAAATTTTTAATTGCCCCAATTTTCTGTTTGCAAGGTTCATTTACTTTTTGATTGGTATAATGCTCCATGTTTTTCCTATTGACTAGTTTCATGCAAGTCAATTGACACTTCGATAATATCTATTATAGGCTAAAACTCCTTGTTATTCTTGTTGAAATCAATAACCAAATTGGTGGAACTAATGTTGTATATACATCATGTGGACTTGAATGGATCTTAAACATACAAAAGAAAGTCGAAAAAACTTAAACTGGAAACTAAGGATTTCTGGTCTATCATTAAGTGGACTTACCCAAACAACTTCAATGGATTTGTTATTGTGGCTCAATGCTTTGGATCCTAGCTATGTCTGGCTATTTTTTGGTTTTATGATTGAAGTTTGGATGTAATATTGGGATGTATTAGTAAGAAAAAGGTACTTAAATTGTGAATGTGTTTGGTTTTGTTTAGAGAAAATAATTGAGAAAAAATGTTATTGGAGGATTAAATAAAGCTCATTTTCAGTTACATTCTTTGTAGAATCTGAGGGGAACTCAGCCCACTTCCATACACTAAGTGATTTTAAGTTAAATTCTTAGAAGTCTGCACCCTCATCAACCCTAGAAATACATCTTCTAATATAACCTCTGCAGTATGTTGTAGTAAAGATGTGGGGCCACCCTTCCGACCATTTAAAACTTATTACGATTGATGAAAAATTAAATAAAGCTACATTCTGTCCTAATTTCCATACAGAAGGCCTATAGGATTTTATGTACTTTCTTTCACCTTCAATTAAAAAGCATTACTTATTGCATCCTTAATTAGTAAACTCAAGGGTTTTTGTCCCAATTCTAAAAATCAACTTGTAGTATTATGAAATTACATAACATAAGTAATTACACTGAATTATTAACTTTTTTAGGTTGGTTGGTTTCATTTATATATCTTGATTTGTCTTTTTTTGTATTTAACTTTAATTTGAGTGTGTTATGTGTCTCATCCCTGAAATATTACTTTGAATCTCAATTTCAGCTATATACATTAACTAATAACTAAAAAAAATAAAAAACAAATAACGGAAACTCTTGATCTAGTACTTATGACTCTCACTGAAGCTTGGAAATAGTAATCAATGTGTGAATGTGAACTCTCCTTAATGAGATTTATAAAGTTTTATGGTAATTTAACATGTATGTAAATTCCTGCTTCTGCCACTTTCCAGGGCAACTAAAATTTGATAGCCTTTATCAATTTGGAGCAAACATTAGATGAGTTTATGGTCTATCATGCATGAAAATGATCTGAAAGAAGTAATTATTCTCTACATGTTTGATGCCCTATTTTGTGGTCTTCTTGAGAATTTTAATGCAGGATTAACAAAATACCACGTTTCTCTTCTTGCAAATTTCAGTGCAGCATGAACTCATCTCTTCAATTGTTCCATGACCATGTTGTTGTATTACATGAGAGAAGAATCATGTTCTCATGAAGATATATATATCTGTGAATGTTCAGTATGCCCTCTATGCATTTATCCTTAGGACAAGGCATTTGAGGGATTATTCTAGATAGATAAAATTTAGTATAGGCTAATTCATTGTTTATGAAGATGGATTGGAACTTTGGGTCTCAAGGCCCTTGATAATTTCTATAATTTGTGCTAACTTGTTTGATTCATATCCCATTGAAAGGGTAGGATTTGGGTTAGGATTAAAGAAATCCTAGTAATGAAGATAAAATACTCAATCATATATGTTCTCAATCATGAAAAGTAAACGTCCACTTGGTGCTCTATATTGTGTTCATGCTATAGCCTCTTTCGACCAGCTATATAGAAAGTGACATATAAAATACATGAATTAGAAGAAAAAGAATCTGGTAATGGAGCCATACCTGTTTTCCTTTGGTTAAATCACATTGATTGCCATTTTTAGGTAATTCCCAACCTGGAGTTGTGGGCTAGCTTACCGCATAGAATACAGGTACTTCCAATCCGCTAAATGTGCCTTTTCCCTTCATTGTAGATAGTTGATAGTCTTCTACTTTACTATTAAGGAAATGACATTTATATGTTTGCTAATCCCCCACCTCATTTTCTGCAGAGTTTGTTTCGCTCTTTGATGCAGAGATTCACAGGACCATCACAAGTATACAGGAGCTCGTATTCACCAGTCGATTTTTGAGCTGCACTGTCACGACAAAATGTGAATGTATTCCAAGGCTGATATTTTGAGAGCGCAACAGTTCTACTAGATGCAGGTCGCCCGCCGGTACCCCTCATGTCTCATGTCATCAATTTATTTGGTTCTGGCCGCGTACTTATGTGACTGTCTTGTTCAAGTTAGTCACATTCTTTACACGTTACGAGGCAGCGTCTCGAGTAAAATATGTACTCAATTCAATTATTTGTTTTTGTTTAGTGTCTTTTAAATTTGTTGACGCTTAGGTTATTGGTGATATATAATTTGGACACTTGGACCTTGTGCTCATATCCTCTTTTGAATGGCAATAATAAATTGTGAAAGTTTTTTATTTTTTCTAAGTTTATGTGGTTGGACAGCTTCTTGTTAGCTTACAAGAATGAATAGTAGTAGTTGTAAATAAAAAAGTTAGAAGAAATTAACAAAATAATTGATTGGGAGAGTAGGACAACCAAGGGTTGGCAGAAATGCTTGTATTAGGTAAATCAAATTAAGGTGGTTGGGTTTCAATGATTTCATTTGTTTGCTTTGCGTTTAGAGAGAGAGAGATAGCTGAACATCTATGAAACTAATGTTTTCCTCTTATATATTGTTAATATTGGTAAGTTTTAAGTAACATATCTCTTAATTGAGATATGTGTAAATTATTTATCAATAATTAGAGTTGTTTTCTTAAACACGATCGACAATAATTAATGAGCTCGTCGCTGTTGTCCCAATGTCTCTTGTCAAGGGAGTCGATCATAAAGTCACCATATTTGATTTTAACTGAAATTGCAATTAATAATTTAATGCTAACTCAATTTGTAGTTTTTATTATTTTAAATACTTCATATGTTCGTGAAATGTGTCCCAAGTCATCTAAACTGATAGAGCTGACAAACGAGACGTTATCGTGTCGACATGATAAGGCCAAACACGAACACGGCCCATTAAGGATATGTCTGACACGAACACGACACGACATGAAACGATAAATTTAAATCAAAATTAGAAAATAAATTAATAAAAGAAATAAAAATATATAAAATATAATTAAAATAATATTAAATATATATAAATATTATCGAATTATAAGAAAGCGACACGATCCGACACGAACACGAATGCAACACGAAAATTATCGGGTTACACGAACACGACACGGATCCGATACGAACACGACATGGAATTATCGTGTCCTTATCGTGTCGATACGATAAGGACACAAACACGATAAGGCTGAACACTAACCCGTTAATTTCGTACGTGTTCGTGTCGTGTTCTCGTATCGTGTCAAAAATTGTTGCCCTATCTAAACATACATACTAAAGAAGCTGATACACATACCATACCAAGAAAGTGGATAATTTTACTTTTTTATTTTTAATTATCGCATGAAAAGATCAAAAAATTTGTAACGATAACAATGGTAAAATGGAAAGTTTGGCATTATTTTATCAAGACATTTTGAAATTAAACATTTGGTAGGGGACAATTTTTTTTCTTCAAATAAGATATTTATTTGGAAATGGAGCAAGTAAACCTACATGTTAAAATTAATTGTTGGAATAATTTAACAATTGATGGTGTTTTTTATTCCATCTTTTCTTCATGGGGTGATAAATGAGCATCCACTACTTAAAACGTAAATTTCAGAACCTGTTTGGTCGTTGTTGAAGAACTTTTTGCAGAACAAAATTAATTAACCTGCTAAAAAATTATCACAGATTGAAATTAATGGGTGCAATTACTCAAGTGATTCTCTTATAATTATAATTGATCTGCAATGATTTCCAATTTTGATTGTTATTTTAGAGTGGGGGTTGAAAGAAAATCACGACATTTGGGGCCAAATCCCAACTACTGAAGTTGAAGTTTCACCAGAAGCACAGTTACACTCCACCAAATCCTTACCAAAATCATTCAAACTGTTCTAACACTTTATTTAATTATATCTATCTTGTTTTCCAAAAAACCTACTTAATCAATTACTACATGACCCTAAAGTGGAGAAAATGATTTATCGTCTTTCCACTAAAACACTTGTCTTTGAAGCCAAGCAAAGTTGAAGGTTTTCCCTTCTGTCAATCCATCATTGTTGTTATCATTTGATTTCACTTCACATATTTATATGTATTTCTCAGAAAGAAATTACTCAAAAACGATATGAAAATTATCATATATTCATGTACTCCATTCGTCCACTAAATTCGTGCATTTAATTCCGTTTTGGTCCGTTCACGAAAAATATTCACTTTCCTTTTTGGGAAACATCAACTTTACATTTTTACCCTAAACCTATCTACTTATTTACAAAAAACCATCCATGGCCCACCTTTTTACACTCAATATCCATTAATATATTCATTTATTATCCTCATTGCACACTTTTTATCTCACTTACTTTACACTCATTCTGATTTATTAAAACTCATGCCACCAAAATCAATGAACGACTTTGGTGGACGGAGGGTGTATAATTTTTTAAAGTATAACTTTGTTTTCATACTCGATTATCAGTAATACATAACTTTCATACTGTAATAATAATATTAATTATACATTAAATGTATGTTAATGACGTCATTTCTGCACCTAACCTTTTACATATTAATATATTATATATCTGATATACAAAATTAATTATATTTTAATTTTGTCCATTCCCGGCTAAAAAAGAGAGGCAATTAAATATGTAATAATATTCTTGAGTGATGCAGAAGTGGATATCTATCTAGTATCTGCATCCACGAGTGGAGTTATTTCCATAGTAAAAATTAAACAAAATAAATATAAATAAAACTTCCAAAACTCGATTTCTATTAATTTCAATTTCCATGCATTAGGTAGATGGTTGAGCTTGGAGAAAATCATTGGCGCATAGCATACAAAATTAGAGGTTAGTTGAAGAATAGATTAATTTCAAGATTGCCACCAAAATCCAAACTCAAGAATAATTTAACGAGTCATTATCACAAACTGCAAAGCATAACCATCCAGATGCACCCTCCACCTTCTATCTCTAAAAAAATAATACCATAATTGCAAAATTAAACTAAACTAAATATTAGTATTCCTTGTGTTTCACTTAACATATGCTAATTATAATAAAAAGAATTACTCATACAGCAAAGAAACAGTTGGAATCATAAGCTTCTCCCAAGTCCCAACTATTGCACACTTGTATTTATTCAACCACAGACTACAATCAACACCAAATTATCACATAAATGAAGGCGCCGCCGTCGTCCTCCGCAGCCCTCCTCCGCAAGGGGCGCCTGTCGCCCTACCTCTTCACCCTACTGGCCTTCATTCTGTTCGTGACGATCCTCTACGGCGAAGACTTCAGCTGCACCTTCGGCGGCCAATTCGAGGACTACCGCCCTTACCGGAGCTTGTCGTCGGCGACAAGTGAGTAGTTAGAAATTTTCGAGTCTAGTTACCTCCAAGCTATATTTTTGGCTCCGCCACTGGTTTGACCTGACCTAACGTCGTGTTTTTAGTTGAGTCGAGTCTGAGTCTGAGTCTGGCATAGGACTAATATCTGTGTGATTCTTTTGGTGTTAGAGAAGAAGGGAACAAAGCTGGCTTTCGCCGTGGGAGAGGCGGAGAGCGGCTGCGACGTCTTCAGCGGGCGGTGGGTGTGGGACGACCGCCACCCGCTGTACGAGGAATCCGACTGTCCGTATATCCAGCCGCAGCTGACGTGTCAGGAACATGGCCGCCCCGACACGGACTACCAGCACTGGCGATGGCAGCCTCACGCCTGCTCTCTTCCAAGGTTTCTCTCTATAGATATAGGATTAGGTTCTAACAAGATCTATTTTAGAACTATAAAATAAGAATTATCTCCGGTTCTTAGATTGTGAAGATCAAAGATGATGTATTTATGTATATTTTGAGAGAGAATTACGAGTTCATCATTTTTAAGTGCGAATTCATCATGTCCTCAAATCTAACATCTTGTGCTTGAAATTGACAGTTTCAACGCGACATTGATGCTAGAAACTCTTCGAAACAAGAGAATGATGTTCGTGGGTGACTCTTTGAACCGGGGCCAGTTCGTCTCCATGGTCTGCCTCGTCCACAAGATCATACCCGACGACAAGAAATCCATGATCACAAACGGTTCGCTCACGGTTTTCACAGCCAAGGTGAGATTCGGATTAACTTAACTTTCATCAAAAAACCAAAATAGCTTAATTAATTCGTTTGCAGGATTACAATGCGACAATTGAATTCTACTGGGCGCCGTTTCTGCTGGAGTCCAACTCCGACGATGCAGTCGTGCACAGAATAAGCGACAGGTTGGTGCGGAAGGGCTCCATCAACAAGCACGGCAAGCACTGGAAAGGAGTCGATATAATGGTGTTCAATACTTACCTGTGGTGGATGACGGGCCTCAAGTTCAAGATACTGTAAATCAAAACCTCCTTCATCATCTTGGAGATCAAGAAAAAAATAAAATAGAACTGATTATAATTTATGTGTCTGATTGAACAGACAAGGAACCTTTGGCGATGAAGACAAAGACATAGCGGAGGTTCCAACGGAGGAAGCTTATAGAATGGCGATGAAAAGCATGCTGCGGTGGGCCAAGAAAAACATGGATCCCAACAAGACCAGAGTCTTCTTCACCAGCATGTCGCCCACGCATGCAAAGTCGGTTAAAATCATGCCATCATCATACAAATACTGATTCCCACACTTATTTAAGGTTGTCTGATGCAAAATATTGAATAACATCTTACAGGAGTATCGACTGGGGAGGAGATGAAAACGGCAACTGCTACAATGAGACAGATATGATAGATGATGCTAACTACTGGGGATCGGACAGTCGGAAGAATGTGATGAATGTGATAGGTGAGGTGTTTAGGAGGTCGAGATATCCCATCACGTTCCTTAACATCACGCAGCTGTCGAGCTACAGAAAGGATGCACACACCTCGATTTATAAGAAGCAATGGAACCCTTTAACGCCGGAGCAGCTCGCCAATCCGGCGAGCTATGCGGATTGCACGCATTGGTGTTTGCCTGGCCTTCAAGATACTTGGAATGAACTTCTTTTTGCTAAGCTTTTCTATCCATGATGTTGTCCAAAATGAATGGATGATTTCTGGGATTTTGTGCAAGTGTAAGAAAGGCAATTTGTATATTGAAACTGTGATTGGATCTTGGACTCGGAGAGAAATTATATTGATTTTTTTAACAAGAAATCTCCAACTTGAAAGATTTTTTTCCATTTTCTATCACATGTTACTGTACAACTTATATGATTTCAACCTCTACCATTTACATACAAAATGCAAGATGTATATTTGGTCTCCCACTCATCAACACATGAATTGTAACCGCATGAGCTTAAGCTCATAGCGCTAAGAATTCTAAGCTCATAGCTTGAATTATTTTTATGTATCCATCATATCACTCAAAATAACCATAAATATTTTTATTTCTAGTGGTATGGAAATTTTGGGGATGCTGCATTGGAACATTACTAAAAACACTAAAAAGAAAAGAAGAGCACAAAATAGGTCTTTTAGAATTTCATAAATATATAGTTTTCCAAATTAAAAATAAATTTCGACAACATCTGGTTTGAAAATCGAGCAAATTCCAGGCTCGTATGCACACAATCAACCACCAATATGCAAGAGTTGACTAATTAATAAGTAATTTTAAAATTATTCAAGAAACAACGATCGGTTAACATTCAATAATTATCAAGTAAAGCATTCCAAAGTATGGCCTACAAGGCCACGTTGAGTAAAATATTTATAGCAATAGTCAACGGAAACATATTAATTCAAATAGTTCATTGAAAGTAATCGACAAAAGATGTCAATGATACAAAGAAATTTCCATTGGTCCACGTTATTTTCTCGCTACCTTCATTTCTTAGTGTGATATTTGAACCATTAAGCTTGGATAGCTCGATTCTGTTCAAATTTAGTCGGAGTTGGAAATTCGAAGTTCGTGTTCGCTTTCTTAGAACATCTAACTTTTCAACTTATCTCCAAAAGAGGAAGTCCATTATTTATAAATATTTGAGCTCAAACTACCCATTGAAAAAGAAATTGTTTGAAATTCAAATTCTATCTCTAAAAATACAACCTTCAAATTTGTCGTCTTATAATTTGTCTCCTAGTAAGTCAAATAGATGCTTTCAACAAACTATCAACGAATCTGACTCTTCTTCATCAGTTTCCGCCTTCGGTCTTCAATTGAGTCGCGTCGATCCCGTCTTGATTCCCTTGGACTACTCGACTTCTTCATCTTCAAGTCCTCTGATCTACGAGAAGCCCTCTGATTCCCTTATGATTCAAGCTCTCTGAGTCCCTTCATTGTACTGGGACCTTCTGACTCCATTTAGACTTCAGATTTGTCAACATTGAGCTATTTCTTTATGATGCTTTAACTTGGTTGACTTTAAGCTCGTTGTTTGTTGCACCTGACTTACTTCGTCGACTCTTCTGACTACTTCAGAACTTGAGGTTGATTGTCGTAACCCGACCCCTTAACTAAGGATTAGTTAAGCAATTAGGCCACAACTGGGGATAAGGAAGGAAAAATAAAACTATAACAAGTAACTTGATACCACATGTTAATCAAACCTGACAAAAGAATATCATAAAAGCATGCATCAAAATCTTGGCAAGTCAGTCATTTTCTCAAATAGATGCATATCATAACATTTAATATGCAAGATACATTGCACTTGCATCATTTAGTTAAGAAATACCCACCTGATAACCTTTTTATGCGGATGGACTAAACTTTCCTTCTTCATTCCACTTATACCTTCAATCAGTATAAAATAAAATATGAGCACATGAGGAACTATATCTAGAAGAAGGAATTCTTATTCTTTGCTAAGTCGTCATTCAAGACTTTAGGCTCTTGGTCTTTTAAGACTCTAGGGTCTATGAATCTCTTGGGCCATTGCACCTGCAACTACATCTAGACTCTTATCAAGACTCCACTAAGTCTTATATATTCAATAAAGTATTTAAAACATGTTAACAAGTTTTAACTAACTAATCATTAACAACATCCCTTAAATCCCATTCAACTAAGCTTATGACCAATATGGATTATCACATAAGCTACCATTTTCATCAATCAAACACATTTCCATGCTTAACTAGCATCACTAATCACCAATCAACGGCCAATTTCAAGAGATCAACACTTTAACAACAAAACCCCATTTCAACGTCAAACCAAATGACATCTGGCTAACATCAAGGGGTTGCTGATGAATAGTCTTAATCACTGCAACAACTCAAGTTCATCCTCGAAGGATCTCGAGACACCAGGTGGTCTCGATGAACTAGCCTCAACCTCTACTGGAATCATTGAAGGAGATGTCTTAGGAGCAGAAGAAAAAAAAAACAGTCTGAAACAACACAGGGTCTTCAGGGGATGCAAATGGCTGTCCATACCAATCTAAATTAATCGGGAATATTTCAGAACCAACGATAGGGTACTCAAGAAACATAGGATCAATATCATCCTCAGGTAAAGGTAACTGGGAATCTGGTATAGATGGATCCAACTCAGAAATAGGAGTGCTAACATCAAGCTCAGAAATAATGTCAATAGGCTTCAGGCACAAAAGAAGAATTACCAGCCAATTGGCTCTGATGGACGACTGAGGTAAAGTCAGCTACTTGAGGAAAAGAGCTAGAAGGTGGACTCAAATGCAAGTAGTATTGTAAACTGATAGTGGCGACAAGTCTAGGAAAGTCAGCATGTTCAGCAGCTTCAAAGCCCGGTTCAATACAATCAATGATGATAGAGACGACCTAATCTTGCCATTCAACAGGCAACAAATGAATCAGCTGGAGTATTCCGTCTAACTCTGTTACACCATGCTCATCAGCCTCCCTCCATAAGCGGTAGAATTGAGAGAAAAATTCACCCAAGGTATGCTGCTCGTCCTGGTTATACTGGTAGAATCGGTCTCTGACCCTTGCTGACACAGACATGCCAGCAATATTTTTATGTACTGTCCTGATGGTCCTCACCGTCTTAGATAGAAAGAAAACTTAGACACTTGTAGAAGGACATGCTCATTATGCTCTGTTGTCTTTTTCTCGGGATTTCATCTCAACTTTATCTCATAAAGAAATAACTCATCTCAAACATAAATTTACTTATAACAACTCATTCAAACTCTTCAATAAGGCACATACTCAACATCAAATCTAAAAATGACAATCATAAACTCTTACCTGGGTGAGCTTGAGGTGATGGAATTTGAATGTTGAGCTTCTCTTAAGAATATCTGACTCTATAGGTTTAGGTTCTCAAAACTGAACTAGACTCGAAAGAATTCATAAGTTCAGAGTGCACAAACTGCATTAGACTCGATAGAATTCACAGGTCCAGAGCTCAAAACTGCTCTGATACCATTCTATCGAGTCTATTGCAGTTTGTGCACTTCGAACGTATGAATTCTTTCGAGTCTAGTTCAGTTTTGAGAACCTAAACCTATAGAGTCTGTTATTCTTAAGAGAAACTTAGCATTCCAATTCCATCACCTCAAGCTCACCCAGGTAAGAGTTTGTGATTGTCATTTTTAGATTTGATGTTGAGTATGTGCCTTATTGAAGAGTTTGAATGAGTTGTTATATGTAAATTTATGCTTGAGATGAGTTATTGCTTTATGAGATGAAGTTGAGATGAAATCTGGAGAAAAAGACAGCAGAGCATAATGAGCATGTCATTCTACAAGTGTATGAGTTTTCTTTCTATCAAAATATATAAGAATATATAATCTAATGGGTATATAATGGTATCACATTAAGAACACATAAATTATTGCTCTTAGTCTTTAAATATCAAGTTTAGAGTATATAGTCTGAAGCATTTACACATCAACTAAGCATAAGTATTTCTCCTCATCTCCATTTCTGTCACAATGAATACAATATAAAACACTAGGTAAAGGATCTAGAAATAAAATCTGACTTCCTGCACTTTCAAAACTATCATTTAAGCTAAGAAGAAACTGCATCAAACGTTGATTCTCTTCTCTACTTATGTCAGTATTTCTAGCACCACATACACAATTTAATGGTGGCAACAACGTGTCTAACTCATCCCAAAGAGCTGTTAGATTATTAAATTAGGCTAACATGCTCTGATTCCCTTGTGTATAGTTCCCAATTTCACGTTGGAGCCTATATCTTAGGTCCATTACTACGTCCAAATCGTTGAGACAAAGCAGATATCTCAGAGCTTCTTTGTACTATAAATATGTATAAAAGCATTCACTAATTCTTTCGAAATTGAGTTCATAATCCATGATGAAACCATTGAATTTGCTTTAATCCAAGCTTTATCATGAGAAGATGTGATACCAGGTTTCGACAAACGACCATTGAGCAACTCAAGTTTACGCCTAGCTCCTAAGGCACGTTTGATAGATGTACTCCAATTGAGGAAGTTGTTACCTATCAATTGAGCTGCAACCAGCTGCATTCCAGGATGATCTGCATTGTGCAATTGTAATACTTCTTCGATCTGATTTGGTTCTAGAGTTTGTAGATTTGGAATGTGGATTCTCCTTTCATGATCGCCTCCTCGATCCATCATTTCTACTTCAAATTCATCATGACTTGCAGATGTATCACCCCCTTCTTCCTCTGCCAAAACACTCCAAACAGTGTGCCTATTCTTCCCCCATCTGAGTGGATCACACCGTGAAGAATTGAAAGAGAAAGGATAATTGCATTTATTAGCTCAGCATACAGTTTCGCTCTAAAATCTACAAGTCAAAAAATACATCAGCTCTAGCCTTATTTATACAAAAGTGTTGAGAAAGTTAAACACTCTTCTTACGTAACAAACTAACAGAATAGACCTGATAGCTGAAGGACGAACAGGATTCAAGTATAGTAACATTATGTGGATCAAAGCTGGAGTCTTTCATTGATCTATTGTACCAGAAATTCCCAGTTAAACACGAGAAAACATCTATATGTTGTAATTAATTATATGGAATATAATTAACATATGATGAATTAAATATTTAAGATAGATCCTTGAGAGCACGAGTAAATTAATATTTCCTATCAAATAGATGCTAAGATTGATTGATGGGTATATCTAGATACACAATGCGTATCAATTCTAATTGTTATTAATAAATCCTAAATAAATAAAAATAAATTATGCATATAAAATTTTACGTTGCTTGATTGATTATAGTTGCATGCAATAATCAGTATTATAATTAGAGTTGTCTATTCGGTACGGATCGGATACCTTATCCGAAAAACTCGGATACCCGATCTCGATTATGCATAAAATATGCTACCCGATCCCGACTCGATTTTGTAAATCGGGTACCCGAATACCCGAGTTGGGTACCCGAATCGGGTATTCGGATACCCGAATACCCGACTTATTTTTTTTTAATTTATATATATAAATCCATATATTTATTGTAAGTATTAGTTTATTAGAATTAATAATATTAAATAATAATAAAAATTCTTCCTAGATGCACTTTTTGTTTTTGTTATTTTGTATTTATTTATTTTATTTTCTTATTTATATATAAATCTATATATAAAATTATATAAAATATAAATATTTTTAAAAAATCGGGTATCGAGTAATACCCGACTACTCGTCGGATATATCCGATACCCGACCTCACCTAAATAGACATACCCGACCCCGACCCCTACACCCAATTTTCGGGTAATCGGGTACCCAATACCGAGAAATTTCGGGTCAGGTATCGGGTACCCGACTATCCAATACCCAAATAGTCACCCCTAATTATAATGCAAGAACATAGTACTATTGCATGCCATTTATAGTGGATTCGAAAGCTAATGAGCCCAAAATGCACAAGGTGGATCACCGAGTTATCCGAAATGCCCCCATTGGGAAGCATGGACAACACTTGAAAGGAGCATACATAGAGGGTGTTTGGCTAAGTTTATAAGCTCTTTAAAACAGCTTATAAGCTGTTTGGAGTTTATAAGTTTATGCAAAGTGTTTGGTAAAATAAGCTCCAACAACTTATAAGCTCCCTTAAAAATAAGTAGCTCAACCTCAACTTATTTTTTCATAAGCTTACAAGTAATAGTGAATTTACCAAAATAAACTTACAATAATTCGTTATAATCTACATATATACTATCGACTTCACATCTCGTCAATTTTCTCGTTCTAACTATGATTTTGTCTCTCTAACCCACGATTTTTTCTCTAGCTTATAAGCTAAATTATCCAAATACTTTGACAACTTATAAGCTCTTGAAATATTATGTCTTATAAGCTCTTGAAACATCGTATAAGCTCTTTAAAATAAGTTTAGCCAAACACCCTCATAATCCTCTTCAACACTTTCATCTGGTGGGCCCAAGGCGTCGATGTATTATTGTATGTTATTTCAACTCATGCAGTCAAATGAATTATATATATATATATATATATATATATATATATATATATATATATATGGGAGGGTTAACGAGAACCATTTTTATTGTGAGCGTGAGAACCAAAAATAGCGAATCCATAGTGAAAGTTGATGAATCCGTTGGAAAAGTTCTTGAATCCAAAAATAGAATTTTCGCCTCATGGGATTCGAACCGGATGAAAAATTTGAATTTTGAATTCATTAACTTCTCAACGGATTCATCGACTTTCATCTAATTCATTTGGTTTAGTTTTTAGGATAAAATTTGAACCAAACTATATATATATATATATATATGTGTGTGTGTGTGTGTGTGTGTCTTGTGTGTGTGCGTATTTAATTTTATTTTCCTTAGGAAAGGGTCTCTCGACGATGAAGTGAACGAGATGGTAAAGGTATCAATGGAGGATGGTTATCGCGTTGGGCTCAACATGTTGATAAAATGGATAAACGAGAATATTGATCCCAAAAGACAAGTCTTTTTGGTGGGCTTGTCATCCACGCATCAAGGGTAATAATTTAAATTCTTATTTTTTATTTATTATTAATATTATTATGTAAAAAGGTTTGATTTATTTAATGATAAGTCAAACTCAGAATTTATTCAACATTTACATATAATCAAACTCACAAGCAATTTGACTCATTTACAGCTACTTTATATTTGCAATAAGTTTAAAGTACATAAAATAGATAATAGGAGCACTAATCATTACAAATTTACAATGGAATGCATGTTTTCTTTTTCTTTTTTTTCCAGAAAAAAAAAGAATAATTAAGATTTTCTAGATGGGTCGAGAAAAAAAAAAGGAGAATCAACATTAAGCGAAATTGGTCGAAATCCAACACCCATATAATAATATTAACATGCTAAGAGTCGCACACAATCTTTTCTTTGGTAAATCGCTAACGTGTCTCGGATCACACGTTTGGGGTCAATTTTAATCAAATTCAATCACGTCTTCTGCACTCATTTTCCAACAACATTAAAATATCATTGTTCTTTTTATTCCTTGTCAAAATCCGCTTTATATATATGCATTTAATTATCAATTATTATTTGGCTTTCTATTATTTGAACTATTAGAGGGGATCTACTAATGATTTTGACTGTAGTCTGGCTTGTAGTTCCAGCATAAATACTAGCTACTATCTACCTCAAGCTTCTTCATATTCATACTACCTACTCAGGAATTTTGTCAATTCTCTTTGTATAATTGTTCCGGTTTCTCCCTTATTGGGTTATTTGTAAGTAATAACTATTTTGAATGTTGGTTGAAATATTATCCAGCTCTCATTGACATTTCAAAAATAGGGTTGTTGGCGTATAAATACATCAATTTTGGATTAATTTTGGTTTTTTCCACGAACTATAAAAATTGTCACAAAATACACAAACTTAATGACTTTAGTGTTTTTACCACGATTTCAAATTCAAACCAAATTAGATCTGACTTGGGATCTCGAAAATTTACCATAGATTAAACAATTAGTGATATAAACGACATCATAGAGAGAGGATATAAAACATCGTCGTTCAATCAAAATAAATCAATTTTTGATTTCTAGGATTCATCGCGTCAACCCTCATAACAAAAATCAAGTCTTCTCGTTTGTTTCATTTTTTGGTTCTAGTTGGGATAAAAATAATCGATATCCTCTCTCTACGATATCATTTATATCACTGACTGTTTTGCCTATAGTAAATTTTTGAGATGTCAAGTCAAATTTAATTTGATTTAAATTTTAAATCGTGGTAAAATCACTAAAGTCATTAAGTTTGTGTATTTTGAGACAATTTTTAAAGTTCGTGAGAAAATCAAAATTGTCCCAAAGTTGGTGTATTTATGCGTCAATAACCATAAAAAATATTACTCTCTCCGTTCATCAAAAGTGTATTATAATTATCTTATTCAATATCCATAAAGAATATGTCATTTTCCTTTTTAGGACACTATCCCACACTCAACTCTTATTATTCAACCTCACAACTACTCCTCATTTATTAAAAAATTACATTACCCAACAATCAACTTTTATTGTTCAACCTCACTACTACTCTTTATTTACTAAAACACCATTATTTCTCCACTCAAAAATATATATGGTGAGACTATTTATCCACTCAAAATACATCTATCAAATTTTTTTAAAATCGTCGACCAAGTGACACTCTTGATGGACGGAGGTAGTATTATTTAATCATATATGATTTCCCAACTCACAAAAATTATATATAAGAGCATGTGATTTCATCCGTGGTTGATCGTGTATGTAAAGTGGGTTAAAATAAGAACCATTTTAAATATGAGAACGGAGAACCACAAGAATTCATTATGAACAAAATAATTTCGTTAAGAAAATTAATATTCTAAAACTATTATGTTGTGTAACAATTTTAGAATATTTTTTGCTATGCATAATTTTATATGTTTTGTATATTATTTTACATATTTTATGTATAGTTCTCAAGTTTTTAAAAAAGATATAGTTCTCATTTGAAAAATTCTACAGGTGCATACTTTTCGTTAAAAGATCCTTGACTTTTTTACGTTATTCTCCCATTGCAATCAATACTAGAACAAATTATAAGTAGTGGCGGACCCGTAATGTTTATGGGGACTCTTGTTTGTTTAGTGTAATTTTTGCACACAATAAAAAAAAATAAGATTATACTATTGATACTTGTAGAGTAATTACACCTAAAATGACAATCTTAAGATTTAAATTACTTTAAATTTATGCTAAAAGGCTCAACTTTTTTATTTGTGTCAAGATGATGTTGTATTAGAAATAGATATCTTGGCAAAAACAAAGCACAACATAAGGGATAGATAAACATATCAAAAAACTAGGATTGATTTTATTTTGAATGAATTTTGGAGAATATTTGCTTTCATGTTATCAAGACATCTCCAAAAATATAGGCACAACTTATCAAATATTCATGCATAAATATAGTCCCACCTAAAACTCGATTGTCCTTATTGACAAGAGTGCATCGTCACAGCGAACGCCATGCCCCGAGTCTAAAATTTTGAAAGAAATCATGGTTACACTGTTTTGTAAGGTAGCATCATTGCAACGAACGCCGTGCCCCCAAACTACTTTGATGTTTTTTTTTGCATTTTAAATATATTATACACACAATACTAAGCTTATATTAGGAGTACATGTCAAGACAACAATTCACAATACAAATATCACAACACAGTACGTGTTGTCAAACGATTCAGTTGCATCACCTTTAGTTTTTATATTTTTGTGATGCAAAAGGAGGCTCGTGAATCTCTCATGATCAAGAGGTTTTGTAAAAATATCAGCGATCTGGTTCTCAGTTTTCACATAAAATGGTGTCGTATATCTATGTGTTTAGTTCTTGAGTGCTGGACAGGATTTTTAGAAATATTGATTGCACTTATGTTGTCATGGTATATCATAAGCTCAGTGTTCGCGACATCATAGTCATTTAACATTTGTTTCAACCGAAGAAGTTGTGTACAATAACTTCTGGCTGCTACATATTCAGATTCGACAGTCAAAAGTGATACGCAATTCTGTTTTCGACTGTGCCATGACACCAAGTTGTTACCAAGATAAAAATGATGGAGACGCAACCAAGCTACCTAAGGACAACAAGATTGATCCTTTGATTATTCAAAATGGATCAATTACAAGGGCTAGAGCAAATAGAATAAAGGAGTCCATGATGCTTTTGCTAGCTAAAATAAAGGCCTAAGTCCAAGACCAATCTCCATTGGGCCAAATGGTGAATATTATTCAAGTTGATGGGTTGACTTATACTTGAAGTGTGGGCTCACAATTACATCATATTTTGGAGACCCAATTGAAGAATAAAAGGCTGAATTTTCGTTCGTGAAGAGGAGGTTAAGTGAAGAGTCTATCTAGCTAATAAAGTGTGTTAATAAAGTGACTCTTGGAGTCCAAGAGTTATACATATGTTTATTAGTTACAATTATGTTATTATTAGTCATTTAGGAGTTATATTTAGTCATTTAAAGAGTCTTAAGTAGTGCTATCATTGTGATGAGCTCAAGAGTTATTTGTAGCCTATAAATAGGATTGTAATCATGTGTAAAAGGGAGACATTGATATATAAACGAATTTGGCTTTTGCTTTGTGAGTAAAATTCTCTTTGTAGAGTATTTCACATGTTTAGGAACTTATCAAGACATTTGAGCAAGGTCTTGTGGCGTTCAACCATACTGAGGTTCTTGGCTTATTATATAGTCAACGGGTCGAGGTTTCTACGCTCTAGGGGTGATCAAACTGGATTCTCGATCTAGGGAGGCCGCTGCCTAACTCTTTACGTGTGGTTCTTGGATCTTTATATCCAACGAGTCCTTGGTCCGTATCATTTGGTATCAGAGCAATCTGGTATTGATCCAAACTCTATCTTTTAAATTTTCTTCCAAAAAAAAGAAAAGAAAAAAAGCATTACTCCATATTTCATCTTCATTGTCATTGTATTGATTCTTAAAAGGAAAAAAAAACGAAAATCAGTTCAAAAGTATCCAAAAAATTAGAAAAAAAATCTACATCATCCAATTCCAAAGTTTTTGTTACTCCAAAGACTGAAGTTTGGTGAGCACTACTAATCTTGTCTTTCTTGGTTTGTTCTTATTACTTGTAAATTCCTACAAATGAGAATTGAGTGGAAAAAGGCTTGAGAGGTGAGATTATTTGAGGGAGGGTAAAAGCCTATACGTGTTATACACGAGTGTTTGCGTGAGGATCATTTTGAGTGATACACGAGTGAATTATGAGGACATGGACGACACAACTAATAAAAACTCAACTGAATTTGTGTTACAAGCCATGCAACAACAATTTTCTAGGTTTGGAAATATTTTGGAAAATGTTACAGATCGCTAGGTTGGAACTTCGTACAACACAAAGGCATGAAGAGGAAATAGGGAGTGAAGGAGAAGATAATGCGTCATCCACGCATCGAAATCCTATGCGGGAAGGAGGTAGGGGAAGACATCGAAATGAAGTTGATCATGACTTGGGAAGCATCAAAATTTAAGATCCCTACATTCCAAGGAATGAGCGATCCGGAAGCTTATTTGGAGTGGGAGCGAAAGGTGGACCTCATCTTTGAGTGTCACAACTACTCCGAGGAGAAAAATGTTAGACTTGCTGCAGTTGAATTCACGGATTATGTTATAGTTTGGTGGGATCAATTGACAACAAATAGAAGGCGTTATAGAGAGAGACCAATTTCATCTTGGGAAGAAATGAAAACCATAATGCGTAAGAAATTTGTACTATCTCATTATTTTTAAGAATTGTATCAAAACTACAATCTATGAATCAAGGTACTAAATCTGTTGATGAGTATTACAAAGAGATGGAGATTGCTATGATCAGGACAAATGTTGATGAAGATCGAGAAGCAACCACGACTCGATTCCTATGTGGCCTGAATAAGGAGATCGCAAATATTGTAGACCTTCAACACTATGTGGAGCTGGAGAATATGGTTCACATGGCCATGAAAGTGGAGCGGCAATTGAAGAAGAAGAGAGCCATCCAAAAGAGTTTCCCAACAAGTTTTCAATCTTCAAAGACGAAGGAGTGGACATCGTCTAAATCAACTTTGGGGGCAGCCTCTAAACCTCAAAATGAGATAACAAAGTCAAAGTCCAATGAAGTTGAAAAGGGAAAAGGTATTTCTACTTCTACTTCTACTACTAGAAAAGAGATATCAAATGTTTTCGGTGTCAAGGTATTGGACACATTGCATCACAATGTCCAAACAAAAGGGTGATGATTCTGAAACCGGATGGAGAAATAGAATCTAAAAGTGAACGAGAGGATGATGGTGAAGAAGAACATCTTGAGGAGATCGAACCGGAACATGGAGAACTTTTGGTGGTTCGAAGAGTTTTAAGTGTGCAAATCAAAAATGGCGATCAGCAAAGGGAGAACATCATCCACACAAGATGTTTGGTTCAAGGTAAAGTTTGCATGTTAATTATTGATGGTGGGAGTTGTACCAATGTTGAAAGTTCCAAGATGGTGGAAAAGCTGAACTTAACAACTGAAAAACATCATCATCCATACAAGCTTCAATGGCTTAATGAATGTAGAGAAATTTGAGTTATCAAACAAGTTCTAATTTTATTTTCTATCGGCAACTATAAAGATGAAGTTCTTTGTGATGTGGTATCAATGCATGCTAGTCACATTCTCCTGGGAAGGCCTTGGCAGTTCGATCGAATGGTGACTTATGATGGATTTCGCAATCACTACACTTTCAAGCACAACAAGAAATCTATCTTGCTTGTTGCTTTAACACCCCAAGAAGTTCAAGAGGACCAGCTGAAGTTATCTCAAGCAAGGAGAGATCGCGAGGTTGAGGGCAAGAAAAGTGAGGAATTTAAAAAAAATCGAGTGAAAAAAAGTCGAGAGAAAAGTAAGAGTGAGGGAAAAGAAAAACAAAATTTTTATATGAGGTCAAAAGAAATAAGAAGTGCAATAGTTGAAGAAAAGAGTGTGTTGTTCTTGGTGTACAAGGAGTCCTTCTTTAGTATTAATGAACTAACCTCATCTTTGTCTAGTACGTTTGTGTCTCTTTTGTAGGAGTTTGAAGACATCTTTCCCGAGCAAGAACCAAGTGGTTTACCTCCATTAAGAGGTATAGAGCATCAAATTGACTTTGTTCCCGGAGCTGTTCTACCAAACCGACCAGCTTATAGAGCTAATCCAGAAGAGAATATGGAAATTTAAAGACAAGTCCAATAATTGTTGGAGAATGGGAAAATTCGTGAGAGCATGAGTCCATGTGCTGTACCGATGATTGTTGTGTCCAAAAATGATGGATCATGGAGGATGTGCACCGATTGTCGAGCAATCAATAAAATCACGGTAAAGTATCGCTATCCTATTCCTAGGATAGATGATATGCTTGATGAATTACATGGCGCTATTGTGTTTAGCAAAATTGATTTGAAGAGTAGATATCATCAAATTCGAATTCGAGAATGAGATGAATGGAAAACTGCTTTGAAAACAAAATATGGTTTATTTGAGTGGTTAGTGATTCCTTTTGGATTAACTAATGCACCTAGTACTTTCATGAGATTGATGCATCATGTTTTGCGAAGCTATATTGGGAAATTTGTGGTTGTATACTTTGATGATATTTTGATCTATAGTAAAAATGTGGAGGAACATCTTGATCATGTACGTGTTGTTTTAGATACCTTAAGAAAAGAATCATTGTATGCTAATCTTAAGAAGTGTTGTTTTGCATGGATAAATTTGTTTTTCTTGGTTTTGTTATAAGTGCAAATGGAATTGAAATGGAAAATGAGAAAGTGAAACCTATCTTAGATTGGCCAATTCCTCAAAACATGGCACAAGAAAGAAGTTTTCATGGTCTTGCAAGTTCTATAGGAGGTTTGTTAAGAATTTTAGTACAATTGATGCACCTTTGAATGAAATTGTGAAAAACGATGTTGGTTTTCATTGGGGTGATAAACAAGAGCATGCTTTTAATCTCCTTAAAGAGAAACTAACTACTGCACCTATTCTTGCATTGCCTAACTTTTATAAGATGCTTGAACTTGAATGTGATGCATCCGGAGTAGGTGTAGGTGCTGTTTTGTTACAGGATGGAAAACCAATTGCTTACTTTAGCAAAAAACTTAAAGGGGCTCAATTGAACTATCCAACCTACAACAAAGAGTTGTATACTTTGGTGAGAGCGTTAGAGACTTGGCAGCATTACTTGTGGCCTAGAGAGGTTGTAATTCACACAGATCATGAATCACTCAAATACCTCAAAGGTCAAGGTAAGCTTAGTGAAAGGCGTGTCAAGTGGGTGGAATTCATTGAATCATTTCCTTATGTGATCAAGTACAAAAAGAGGAAGGAAAACATTGTGACTGATGCATTGTCTCGAAGGTATGTTTTGATCTCTACTTTGAGTTCTAAACTGTTTGGTTTTGAGTCGATTAAGGAATTATATATGAATGATTCTGATTTTGTTTCTATTTATTTGGCCTGTGAGTATACTGCAATTGATAAGTTTTATAAGCATGAGGGTTTCTTGTTTAGAGAAAATAAGTAGTGCATACCTAAGGGTTCTATGCATGAGTTGCTTGTGCGTGAAGCTCATGGTGGTGGTTTAATGGGGCATTTTGGAGCTCATAAGACTTTGAAAGTTTTGCATGAACATTTCTTTTGGCCTAGAATGCGTGTTAGATGTTGGAAGAATTTGTGAGAGGTGCATAACATGCATGAAAGCTAAGTCAAAATCACACTCACATGGATTGTATAAACCCCTACCAATTCCTAGTGCACCTTGGGAGGATATTTCTATGGACTTTGTTTTAGGTTTGCCTAGAACGAAGGGGTAAAGATTCTATTTTTGTGGTTGTTGATAGATTTTCAAAAATGACACACTTTATCCCATGTCATAAGAGTGATGATGCAACTCATATAGTTGATTTATTCTTTAAAGAAATTATCCGTTTGCATGGTGTTCCAAGAACAATCGTGAGTGATCGAGATGTTAAATTTGTGAGTCATTTTTGGCGTGTGTTGTGGAATAAATTGGGAACTAAACTTCTAATTTCTATTACTTGTCATCCACAAACTGATGGACAAACTGAAGTTGTTAATAGAACTTTGTCTCAACTACTTAGAACATTGATCGGAAAGAACTTGAAAAGTTGGGAAGATTGCTTATCTTTTGCAGAATTTTCTTATAATCGAAGTGTTCATTCTGCTAATAACTTTTCTCCATTTGAAGTTGTTTATGGTTTCAATCCATTGAGTCCGCTTGATCTAATTCCAATACCAACTGAAGAACGTACAAGTCTTAATGGAAAAGCTAAAGGTAAAATGGTGAAAAGATTACATGAAAAGGTGAGGCAAAACATTGAAAAGAGAACACAACAATATGCCAAGCAAGCAAGCAAACAAGGCCGAAAGAAAGTCATCTTTGAGCCGGGCGATTGGGTTTGGTTACATTTGAGAAATGAGAGATTCCCTTCTAAAAGAAAGTCCAAGTTGCAGTCAAGAGGAGATGGACCATTCCAAGTGATTACAAGAGTGAATGATAATGCTTACAAACTAGACCTTCCAGGTGAGTATAATGTAAGTGCTACTTTTAATGTTGCCGACTTGTCTCTTTATTTTGGTGATTAGATTCGAGGACGAATCCTTTTGAAGAAGAAGGGAATGATGGAGACACAACCAAGCTACCTAAGGACAACAAGATTGATTCTTTGATTATTCAAAATGGACCAATCACTACTACAAAAATCAGTATAGACTACGCGTTTTATGTGTAGTGTATGTGCGTTTCGTAGTGTAGAGAAAAGTGGTGTAGAGAAAAATAAGCGCGCATACACTACGCTTTTTATGCGTAGTCTATACCCACTATTGACTACGCTTTTCACACATAGACTACGCTTTTACGCCGTAGTCTATACCCACTGATCACACAAAATTTCACACATACACTCACGCTTTTTATCGTAGTCTATACCCACTATAGACCACGCCGCACATAGACTATGCTTTTACGCGTAGTCTATACCGACTGCACTACACAAAATTTCGCACATACACTCACGCTTTTTATGCGTAGTCTATACCCACTATAGACTACGCCGCACATACACCACGCTTTTACGCCGTAGTCTATACCGAAAGACTACACAAAATTTCGCACATACACTACGCTTTTTATGCGTAGTCTATGTATTAACTAGGGTTTTGAGTTTATTTACTACGGTTTTAATGCCAAATTTACTACGCTTTTCTATTACAACCCGTAGTCAATTTAATAACAACTACGGTTTTCAATTTCAACCGTAGTTAATTTCTTTATTTAAACACATTACAATTAATAACGCACAAGCAAATGAGATTAAAATATACTTGCGATTACGTTCAAAATCACTATTCGAAAATATACAATCTATTTTCATTACAGCTACAAAATCACTATACAAAAATATACAATCTTTTTTCATTACAGCTACAAAATCACTATACAAAAATACTATGCACATCACATAACAAAATAATAAGATCGTATCCCCCATATCACAGTACAAAATAATTCAAAAGATCAATAACTTACAACTAAAACATCACAAGACTATATGTGAAGAAGCATGAAATTTGTCCATTCAACGCGAACTTCATCAATGTCCTCTTGAGAGTAAGGCCGATTTTGAAACTATTAACAATTCAAAAATAGAATATTAGCACTCTTGTATGAAAAAATGATTATATTAAAGAAATGAAATGTTTATCTTACATGTGAGCGTAAAGAAATGGAACCACTCTTCATAACTTCTTCAATTATATCTTTCGTGAAGCGTAGTACAAAAGAACCCGCATTGCTTGGAATCGGGTTGTCTTAGACACTTTTAAAATATCAAATATTAGCAACATGTAGATGTATATGAAATCAACGTAAAACAAATGTGATTTGATAAATGAAAATACATTTACAATTTCCCAAGTTTGTTCTTCTTCCTCTTTTCTCCAAATTTGCATTAAACATAAAATTGCCCTTCAAGCAATTAATAGTAATTAGATACTACCACAAATACACACATTTCAAAGTACAATACGAGATCGATAAATGCTCAAACATTATGTTCATGGCAATGCTGTAATATTCCAAAGAAACGAACATACGATTACGGTATTCTAAACCCGTAATTAGGGTTTTTCCCGAATATTCTTATCTGTATGACATCGAATTGTATTTCGGTTCAATGTCTATATAACGAATTCCTTTTAATAATTCACTAAGGATTGTGGTGCGGAATTGAAATTTATGAAATAATACGGAAGATTATTTTAACGTCGAACGTGTCGAGCGTCGAGACTTTATGAAAATTTCGGCGATAAGGCCGAATTGAATTCCATATTATTCTCAATATTAAATGATATTTATTTATTTAGTAAGTATGAACTTACTGCGACCATTTTGAGATGAGTCGATTTTGAACGTTTTGAGACGTTTTGAAAAATGAGTTTAATGCTCAGGAAATTATGATAATTAATTTCCTATTATTATTTTATATAATTACAGTATTAATAACTATTAAAATCAATTTATATAGTATTAAAACTCGATAATTCCAATTAATGGAATTCGAAAACCCTAATCTTATAAATTATGGTTTTTCACATGAAATGATACCATTAAATTATCATATGGTATCTAAACTATATATTATGATATATATGGATATTATTAAGCATTAAAATCAAATTTTGAACCATAGAACTCGATGGTTTCAATTTAATAATTTCGAAACTCTAATTTTCGAAATTAGGGTTTGTTGCATGAAATGATGCAATAATTTTATCATATGCTATTAATTATTACCTAAATCATATATTATGATATATATGATCGAAAATTACATGAGTATCAATTATAGGTGTAATTTATAATTTTAATCCTATTTTCCCAATTTATTTTTGGTAAATTCGATTATGTGCTATATGTTGGATTTAATTATTTTTATGACTTGTATTATATATCTATGATCATGTGTGATGTATATTATGTATTAACGTACAAAAATGAAATAAAATCAGCCTTAACCCCCTCCCCCCCATGCGTCGGCCCCCATTGAAACAAGGCATGCACTCCACCTCCTATTTTGACCAATGCATGGCTTACCTTTTTATCTAGCCTAATGATCACCCTCACTCCATCATTGCTGCAGATTTTATCCCATTTGTTGGCTAAAAAATCGAGAGAGAGAGAAAAAGGAGAGACTCTTCACTTCAACACCCCACACTTTCATTCCATTTTGAACTCATTTTCACTCTCCATCCTCTCCCATTTTTCGAAAGCAATGACGCCTCTCCCTCTCATCTTAAAATTTTTCTCTTCTATTCTCTTATCCATTTCTTCACCAAGGTGATACCACCCTTTGTTCTTGGATTCCATAGCTATTCCAAAGGTAAATATGAGTCATAGTTTCAATTTTTCAGCCCCCATGGTACAAAACTTTCGAACATGTCCTATATATATATGTATGTGTGTTTCGAAATTTTATGTATGTATAAACATATGTTTAATGTTCTTGAGGATTTTATTTTGAAAATACATGTGAATATATGTTAGATGAGCATAGGAGTTGTATATTAAACTTTTGAAATGGACCTAGCATGTTTACACCATTTCGAATCATAGTACATATTTATATAGTTTTGAAAATAGTATAAAATGATATCATGAGGACCGAATGTTCTTGATATAATTTTAATGAAGGATGATTGATCTATGATATGATTTAAGACCATGATATTTATTTAACAATTTTGGAAAACCCTAGCTTGAGTTTTGATAATTACCGTGAGCATATATGAACATACCTTGGTATATAATTTTATTTCAAGCATGTAATGACATATTAATGCTTTAGAACCTTGATTATATGCCCTATGATTTATTTATAATTTTGAAAACCATATGCTTGATTTTGAGTAATACCGTGAGCATTAAGAATATATATGTTGGTGTATGATTTTATTTTGATCATGCAATGGTGTATTAATGCTTTAGTATACTATTTGTGTATTGTATGAAATTATTGGAATTTTTGAAAATCATTTACCTAATTTAATCAAATAAACCGAGAGCAATAAGCTCATATGGTGATGATTTAATTGGTTTTTGATTAATGTTATGATGTTATATTAGTATACTATAGTATATAAGCATAGTATACAATTGTTGGAATTTTTGGAAACCAAACCCTAATTGAAATCAAAGAAGCCGAGAGCTATTGCTCCATAGGGTGATGATTTCAAATGGTTTTGGTTAATGTTATGATGTATTATTGTTATACTATAATGTTTAAGCATGTAGTAAATTATTTAGAATTTTTAGAAATTGTTTGATAATTATTGGGTAATTATCTTGAAATTATCGTGAATATTACTATATATTATCGAATGAATGGTTATGATAGACTATAGGTTATAATTGTGACATATATTAATGTTGGGACATTATACTATGTGTATATCAATTTTGGGAATTTTTGGATGATTATTCCATATTTTCGAAAATTACCGTAGCTATATATGTATATATATTAATAAATGGCAAACAATAACATATGAATGATATTAATTCATATTCTGGACCATAGTGTATAATAATACACTATATTAATTTAGAAAAAATTTCGAAAGTCATTTGGTAATTTTAAACTAATTATCAAGATTTTTCGATAATTAATAAGGATTTTAAATCCTTTTTAATTCAGTTTATTAATAAATTATATGTCTAATTAATATTCTGGACATATTTGAAATTTATAAAATTTTATAAACATAGATTACTATGTTTGAGACAAACGTTTATTTAATAACGTTTTTAAATTTAAAATACGCGTTTTTAATTATTAAAAGGATTAATAAATGCGAAAATTATTTATAAGTCCTTTGATTTACGTGACAAATCAAGAAATGGGACTTTACTATTTTAATCGATCGAAATTCGATTAATAAAAATAAAATAGTAAGGAATTACTATTTGAAAGTCAAAATTGTTGACTTTGTTGACCAGTGTTGACTTCGTTGACTTTTTAAGTCAATCATACGATTATCGCTCGATAAATATGCCAATACGGCGTAAGATGTACTAATTGAGTATAATACCTCATTAGTAAGAAAAGATTTCACAAATGAAATCCTTATATCGAGAAACGTGCTTATCGTTAAAACGTTTAAACCCGGGCGTTAAACCAAAATAGTTGAACGTATCTCGGGAACGAGAACAATTCAATTGAATAACGATTTGAAAGCATATTGAATTCATTGAGAATTCAGTTTACATCGAAATAAGATATCAAGTTTATCTTAGCTTTTGAAAGTCTCGAGACTTGAGCGACGTCTTCAAAGCCTCGCTTTTTCGTAAAGGTGTGGACGCAAACGCAAAGAATCGGATAACGACGCATTTAACAAACCTAGGACTCAAATTACAACGAACCATAGTCCAGGTGGGCTTCTTATCTTCAAAATGTGGGCCCTTTTCTTACCCCACTAAGATGTGACTTTCTTGTTCTTAGAAATGAGTTTCTTTACAATGCTTATTCTACTACTGTTGACAAATATTTACTGCATTACCTGCCAAAAATATTCTGTTTTGTGTATGGATCCTATCTGTTTTGCCCGGGTAGGGCTGTGGCGATGGTTGGAACTATATTATGACAGGTTATGTCATTTGGGTCGCGCCCAACCTTTTATTAATGTCGGGTCCTGTGCCGGATGATAAATGCCTGGCTAGGATTGGCGTGAAGGTTGGAACTATATGCTATGTTAACATATGCTTGTGAGAGTGACTGTGTGCTGTACGGGATTACGGCCGGTCACGGCGTCGTAGAAGGGAGGCCTCCCTCTCGACGTTTAATTTTTAATACTGTTATGAATTGTTACTATGAGATACGGACCATACACACCAAGAAAATGCTCGGCCGAGCTATGTTTATGAACTGAAAATGTTTTAGTAAGCATAAGGCATTTCAACTAAAACCCATGACTTACTCGATATTGGCAGCGTAATCTTATATCAAATGTTTTCGGCATGAGTCCACTGAGTGCAATTTCTTGTACTTAGCCCTGCATGTTTGTTTTTAAATGTGCAGGTTGAGCTTCGATGATGGTGATGGGGAATGTGTTGAGGAGTCCGGTGTCCTTGACCAATTTATCTAGAATTTATGGTTTTCACCTGAATGCATATCGTCATATATGTATTCACATACTTTTCACCGCTACACTCGAACTCATTTATTTATGCTTTATTGTTATGAACTATTGTGGTCCATCGGACCATGGTTAAGATTTTGGGGTCCGATGGCCTAACCCTTTGAATCGTTATGACATTATCTTATATTATGTTGCGAGCATGCTAGTTTATTGTTGTTATGCATCTTTATTTTAGCCGTGTAACCCCTAAAATACTACACCTAGTATTAGTCGCCCTCCGGTCCGTGTAGTCGGGGTGGGGTCGTGACAGAGCGCTTTCTCTTTGTAAACCACAAATTCTTTTTATTCTAAGTCTAGATCGAGTCATCGGACTTCTAGAAATCATCGACCTCTCAACACTCCATCACATCGAGCTCAACCGGGAAAAAGGTAACTGCATTTCTTTCTCAAACTCATGAAATGGAAAATTTTTACATGATGAGCAAGTTGGAAGAACTTTTGAAAGATTATGTTATTATGAAAATTTTGATGATGGAAATGGAAGTTTGAGCAAGAAAGTTTTTCCAAAACTTTGGTTTGAAACCAATAAGTATTGATGCGAATACTCAATTTTTGAGATGGAAGTATATGGTGGTATTGAGTTGAATGATCAACATGGAATGAATGAATTCATTTTTGATATGTATATGAGTTGATCATGATTGTCATTTTGAAATCATACTTCCAAAATTCTCAATAAGACTTTATTTTCCCAATCTTCAAAATTTCGTTTGTGATGAATGATATGTTATCACGAAGAGAACCTAGACTCTAAGGAGCATGCTCACGTATCGTGAAAGAACATAGAAGTACGAACTTCTTTTTCCTTACGAGAACAAAAGAACGATAGGAAGAATGAAAGTGACGATATCCTCGAGCTCGGACAACGAAAGACGAGCGAGAAGGATGAACAAGGACGACCTCAACCTTGAAGATGAACGACATCAACAGTTCCTCACACTTCGACATGAGTGAGCATCGACACGAATCATGACATGGACATCACTTACGGCTTCAGAATGTTCAACCTCAACCTAAAGACCTGAATATGGTAGACGTATTACGTCGACATACGTCTCGATTTACATTTTGGCACGATCGCGCAAATTTCCTGCACTGCGCAGTAAATTTGTTTTAGCTAGATCTCTTTCGTTAGGACTCCGATTTACGCATGGTTTTCACCTGCGTACTCCTAACACACTGATCTTCATTTATTATGAAGAACAGAATCCCTAATTCTGTCTCCAGAATACGATAGAGTCTGTTGAACTCTAGTTTAAGTGTTTGGTATAATACAAGGATCTCGTAGCATATATATATTAAGATGTCATTGGTCTATATGTATATGTTTGGGTAAGACTAAGAAGGTAAGTTGTAATATGTGTTGTACCTTATGATGTTGCCTACCTTATAGATTGTTTAGTTCCAACCTAGTTGCTTCTCGTTATGCTATCCTTTTTGTTTTGAGATGACGATAGTTGACTTACGTTAGTTTTGATCGTGGCAGATGGAGGAGATGCGCTATATCGCTAGGAGGAGGGTAGGACCTCATGCCACACCCGAGGAACTGATGCGCACCTATCGGGAATGTTGGATGTGCGCCGGCGAAGACCTAGGCGAGTTTCTGGCGTATTACCTTCGGCTGTGGAGGAACGCCCGAGCCTATGGCGCAACCGACTATGATGGCATTAAGCGACTCCTAGCTATACTCCCTTGTACATGGGATGGTTATGCCCGAGAGGTATCGGGAGATTACATTTATCGTATACCCAAGGCTATGATTTGATTGGGGATCCGCCTGTGTTCGTGAGTCATCGACTTACGTACTGATATTACTGAGTCCGCACCTATGGGACCCTATCTCCTCCACGGGAGTACACTTGGCGTGATGAGTCGCAGAGTGGCTATACCGAGGTTCCGAGGCAGTCGATCCGGTGATACCCCTGCATCGGATAGATGAGGCGGGATGTACGAGGTAGATAGGGCAAGACGCCTACAGAGCTCGGGAGAGCCCGCCTTGCCACCGCAGCTGGACACCCAAGACGTCCGCCGCTACCGCCCCACCACCACTGCGTCCGATCCGCCACCACCGAAGAGGAAGAGCCCTTCCACGGACAGCGGATGAGCGATCGATGCCTTCAATGGCTATGACCCGACCCGAGTATGCTACAGTCCGATCCGCCACAACTACGACTTGTACGGCGCGGATAACTTCGGACCCCTGCGCGACATACCGATGATGGAAGCCAGCGGTGCAGGACCGTCCAGGGTACGACCTCGCGAGGACGATTCGGATGGAGAAGACGACTCCGAAGAGGAGGAAGACCCCGAGGAAGACGCGGAGTAGGAAGGAGCCCGTGAAGACGTTAGGCGACGTTTTAATTGAAATTCGTTTTGTTATGACTAGCATGTGCTAGCTTTTCCTTTTTATATTTCGGTACTGATGGATCTAGAACTCGATTTTTTTTTGAAAGGCCGTGTGGGCCCGAAACCTTACTGTTTGTTTCCTTGTGGTTTTTGATGTTTGAACGTCGTGCTTTTGACAGACCTTGATAACCTATCTATATATTTAACCCAAGTGGGCTTTTGCGACAAATTGTCTATGTTAAGGATGAGTTGTTTGGTTTTGAAATCGTTTTGCAAAAAGGCTATGGAGATCTTAGGTATGTTAAGCTATGAAAGCGATAAGTGATTGACGATAATATGTCTTATATAACAGAATACCTCCGAGAAGAAACCCGGAACGAGAACCCAGAGGTCGAGGAAGACCTAGAGGAAGGGGTAGAATCCCCGAGCAAGAGGAAGAAGATATTCCCCAACCACCCCCACCTCAACCTGAACGAAGGATCGATGAACTATTCCTGAGGCAAAACCCACTGGTCTTTAACGAAAAGGGAAGCCCAGAAGAAGCCGAGCAATGGGTTAGAACCATTGAACGGATTTTTAATTTCTTGAGATGCACAGCACATGAACGGCTGTCATGCGTTGCTTTCCAGCTGAATGGACCAGCTGACTTCTGGTGGGAGGCCAGAAAGAAGACCTTTACTACCGAACAGCTTGAGGAGTTCTCATGGGAGGACTTCAAGAGGGAAATGTATGAGAAATACCTCCCCAAAAGCTATAAGAGGAAAAAGGAGCAGGAATTTTTCCTGCTAAAGCAAGAAAGATTATGCATGACCGACTATGATCGCGCTTTTCACGAGATGTCGAGATATGCACGAGCATCGTGGACACCGACTTGAAAATGTCGGAAAAGTTCGGTCGGACCGAGGATGGAGATACGGATGTCTCTTGCCAGCCATGGAGACCTAACTTACATCAAGCTCTTGCACGAGCTTTAGATATTGAGCGGCAATGTCCGAAGATAAGTCGCTGTCGGCTCGGACACACAATACCGGACAGAGGAAAGGAAATGGGAACCCAACCGCTGGAATAACAACCGCGGGAGCTATGGGACGCGAGTCACAAGCGCTGTGGTAGGAAACGCTTGTGCAAGAAGGGCAGAGTGAAGAGAGCAGCTTATGCTCACGGCAAGGGACCGCGAGAAGATAAAGGCACCTCCATGCCCTAGATGCCATAGAGCACACAAAGGAGTGTGCATGGAAAATGTGGTAAGTCTGCTACAAATGCGGGCAAAGGGCATTACGCCAATAATTGCCCGGTGTCACGTTCGAAATAAGGCCGAACCAACGGCAATGTTCACCATTAATGGCTATATACTTCAACCCAACCCACCCATAGCAGAATAGCCCATTTCAACCTCAAGAACTCCAAATGGCAACAACCCGGCGGTGGTGCAGCCACAATGGCAAAGCAACAGCAACAACCCTCAAGACCGCGATGGCGCCCACCGCCTCAACAACAACAGAGGCGGCAACCATCATGACAACGCCAAAGAAGAAGAAGAAAAGCCGTGCAACCGCCGAATCAAGAAGGACCGGTGCCCCTCGGCCTCACCGGCTCAGCTAGAGCCTACGCCTTGCATAGGAGGCGAACTAACAAAACCAGGAAACTGGCGTGTATGGGAGTTCTCCTCAACCCACCTGTTATAATCTTGTTCGACACGGGTGTTTCGCATTCTTTCATTGCAAAATCATGCGTAGAAATGCTGAGCCTTAGGTCTGAAAAGTCAAGCTAGGATATGAGAATCTCATCGCCTATAGGAGGGATTATGACTGTTACACACTTTTGCTCGAACCTAGAGTTGACATTAGGATCACTTAAGGTTCGGCTAACAATCTAAACATAATACCCATGGATGATGTAGACATAATCCTAGGAATGGATCGTTAGCTAAGAATCATTCCACGATTCTATGTAAGGAAAGGAAAATTTCGCTTCACTTTCTCGGACAAAAGCTACGCATTTCCACGGGATCGCATGGGAGAAGAATCCCATTGTATCAAGACTACAAAGAGGAGGGTGATGAACCAGAAAGGATGCCATGCATTCCTTGTTTATTTGAACGGAGGGGATAAACCCGAAGCGCGGATAGAAGACATAGAAGTTGTCCAAGAATTTTCGGACGTGTTTCCCGAAAATCTACCAGGACAGCCTCCTGATAGACAACTAGAGTTTACCATCGACTTAGAGCCAGGATCAGCCCCAGTGTCGAAGGCGCCCTATAGGATGGCCCCAAAAGAGTTGGAGGAACTCAAGATCCAGATTCAAGAATTGTTGGATCTAGGTTTCATTAGGCCGAGTGTTTCACCTTGGGAGTGCTGCTTTGTTTGTCAAGAAAATGATGGTTCTTTGAGGATGTGCATAGATTATAGAGAACTAAATAAGATGACACTAAAGAACAAATACCCTTTACCGAATTGACGACTGTTTGATCAATTCGAGGAGGCAGAGTATTCTCGAAAATTGATCTCAAGTCGGGATACCATCGGTGAAAATACGGTCCGAGGATGTACCTAAGGCGCATTCGAACCGACACGGCCACTATGAGTTCATAGTTATGCCATTCGGATTAACCAATGCACCACCGTATTCATGGACATATGAACAGAGTATTTCATAAATTTGTTTTGGTCTTCATAGATGGTATCCTTATTTATTCAAAGAATGAAGAGGATCATAGAGAACATCTAAGAACGGTTTTGCAAACCTTGAGAGATGAAAGACTCTTTGCTAAGTTTAGCAAATGTGAGTTTTGGCTGAAGGAAGTTATGTTCCTTGGACACATCGTGTCTGCAGAAGGTATAAAAGTAGATCCAGCCAAAGTAGAGGCCGTGCAGGAATGGAAATCACCAAAGACTCAAAGACGAGATTAGAAGTTTCTAGATTAGTCGGTTACTATAGGAGATTCATCGAAGGATTCTCCAAAATTGCAAGGCCAATAACCCAACTACTCCGGAAGGAATCAAGTTCAATTGGAGTGATGAATGCGAGACGAGTTTCCAAATACTCAAGGAAAAATTGACAAGTGCACTAGTTCTAGCAGTCCCAGAAGCGGACAAAGGGTATGTAGTCTATACAGATGCATCTAAGACTGGACTGGGTTGTGTTTTGATGCAAGAAGGAAAAGTGATAGCTTATGCATCCCGACAACTCGACCTACGAATGAACTACCCAACCCACGATTTGGAATTAGCAATGTAGTTCATGCATCGAAAATTTGGAGACACCATCTCTATGGTGTGAGATGTGAGATCTTCACGGATCATAAAAGTTTGAAGTACTTCTTGAACAAAGAGATTTGAATATGAGACAAAGAAGATGGCTCGAGCTTGTAAAAGATTACGACGTGGTATTAACTATCACCCGGGTAAGGCGAATGTAGTAGCTGACGCCTTGAGTCGTAAGAGCCATACCAAGTTAGGATGTCTCTTTGTACAAGAGGAAAAACTCGTTGAAGAGTTTGGAAGAATGAGGATTGAACTGGTTGAACCACCTGAGACAATTGTGAGTCAGATCGCTACACTCACACCGACATCCGATCTAAGAAAAGGATTGTCGAGAGACAAAGGATGGAGGAAAAGTTAGAAAAGATCGACAAAGGATAAGGTCGAAGGATTTAAGAATTTCAAGAGGCGCCGACAACGCCTTATTGTTTGAAGGTAGGATATGCGTCCCTGACGACGCAGAGCTTCAAAATGAAATCATGAGTGAGGCTCATGATACACCCTACACCGCCCACCCAGGCAGTACTAAGATGTACCAAGACCTGAAGGAAAAGTTTTGGTGGGAAGGCATGAAACGAGGCATAGCTTCTTTTGTGGAACGCTGTCTTGTTTGCCAACAAGTGAAGGCACTACACCAACGTCCATACGGAAAGTTGCAACCGTTAGAAATTCTCGAGTGGAAGTGGGACGATATAACAATGGATTTCGTTACAAGCTTACCCAAGTCGAGAAGAGGAAACACAGCCATATGGGTAATTGTGGATAGCTTATAAAAGTGCTCACTTTCACCGATTCATAGCACTCATGGATCGATAAACTAGCTTTCCGGTATGACGTTAAGGAAATTATACGATTACATGGAGTGCCAAAATCTATTACCTCGATCGAGACTCAAGTTCACATCCAGATTCGGATTAGCTTGCGAGAACTGGTACGAGGTTAAATTTCAAGACAAAGATTCCACCCACGCATCGATGGGCGGTCGGAAAGGATGATCCAAACCTTAGAGGATATGTTAAGAACCGTAGTCTTGGATCGAGGTGCAGTGGGAAGATATTTTACCTCTTATCGAGTTTGCTTACAACATCGCCTATCAAGCGACGATCGGCATGGCCCCATACGAAGCCTCAGATGGCAAGAAGTGTAGATCACCGCTTTATTGGGATGAAGTCGGTGAGAGAAAAGTCATAGGGGCCCGATGCGCAATGAACGAAATGATCGAAATCGCTCGATGATTAATTTGAGGATAAAAGAGGCTCAGATGACGTAAATCTTACTGACGATACGCGTAGATCCGAAGTTACGCTTTGAGGATGGAGACAAAGTATTTCTTAAGGTTTCTCCATCAAAAGGATTGTCGTTTGGCACGAAAGGAAAGCTTAGACCCGCTTTATAGGACCTTATGAGATCCTAGAAATGATAGGTCCAGAGCTTATAGGTTGGCTCTTCCGCCAAGCCTAGGAAATGTTCATAATGTTTTTCACGTCTCGCAATTGCGAAAATACGTTCACGACCCAAAGCACGTAATTCATCAAGACGACGTGATCCTCGAGCCCGACATGAGCTATAAGGAAGAACCCACGGCCATACTTGACCACAAAGTTCAGCAACTACGGAGCAAGTCGATTCCGTTAGTCAAAGTGCTGTGGAGACACCACGGACAAGAAGAAGCCACGTGGGAGCTTGAAGAAGCTATGAGAGAAAAATACCCCGATTTATTTTACTAGAGGTATACAAATTTCGGGATGAAATTTTTCGTAAGGGGGGTGGAATGTAATATTCCAAAGAAACGAACATACGATTACGGTATTCTAAACCCGTAATTAGGGTTTTTCCCGAATATTCTTATCTGTATGACATCGAATTGTATTTCGGTTCAGTGTCTATATAACGAATTCCTTTTTATAATTCACTAAGGATTGTGAATTGCGGAATTGAAATTTATGAAATAATACGGCAGTATTATTTTAACGTCGAACGCGTATCGAACGTCAGCACTTTATGGAAATTTCTGAGCAGTAAGGCCCGGAATTGAATTCCATATTATTCTCAATATTAAATGATATTTATTTATTTAGTAAGTATGAACTTACTGCGACCATTTTGAGATGAGTCGATTTTGAACGTTTTGAGACGTTTTGAACGTCAACGTCTAGAGACGTTTTGAAAAATGAGTTTAATGCTCAGGAAATTATGATAATTAATTTCCTATTATTATTTTATATAATTACAGTATTAATAACTATTAAAATCAATTTATATAGTATTAAAACTCGATAATTCCAATTAATGGAATTCGAAAACCCTAATCTTATAAATTATGGTTTTTCACATGAAATGATACCATTAAATTATCATATGGTATCTAAACTATATATTATGATATATATGGATATTATTAAGCATTAAAATCAAATTTGAACCATAGAACTCGATGGTTTCAATTTAATAATTTCGAAACTCTAATTTTCGAAATTAGGGTTTGTTGCATGAAATGATGCAATAATTTTATCCTATGCTATTAATTATTATCTAAATCATATATTATGATATATTTGATCGAAAATTATATGAGTATCAATAATAGGTGTAATTTATAATTTTAATCCTATTTTCCCAATTTATTTTTGGTAAATTCGATTATGTGCTATATGTTGGATTTAATTATTTTTATGACTTGTATTATATATCTATGATCATGTGTGATGTATATTATGTATTAACGTACAAAAATGAAATAAAATCAGCCTTAACCCTCCCCCATGCATCGGCCCCATCAAACAAGCACGCACTCCACCTCCTATTTTGACCAATGCATTGCTTACCTTTTTATCTAGCCTAATGATCACCCTCACTCCATCATTGCTGCAGATTTTTATCCCATTTGTTGGCTAAAAAAAATCGAGAGTGAGAGAGAGGAAAAAGGGAGAGACTCTTCACTTCAACACCCCACACTTTCATTCCATTTTGAACTCATTTTTCACTCTCCATCCTCTCCCATTTTCTGAAAACAGTCGACGCCTCTCTCCCTCTCATCTTAAAATTTTTCTCTTCTATTCTCTTATCCATTTCTTCACCAAGGTGATACCACCCTTTGTTCTTGGATTCCATAGCTATTCCAAAGGTAAATATGAGTCATAGTTTCGATTTTTCAGCCCCCATGGTACAAAACTTTCGAACATGTCCTATATATATATGTATGTGTGTTTCGAAATTTTATGTATGTATAAACATGTGTTTAATGTTCTTGAGGATTTTATTTTGAAAATATATGTGAATATATGTTAGATGAGCATAGGAGTTGTATATTAAACTTTTGAAATGGACCTAGCATGTTTACACCATTTTCGAATCATAGTACATATTTATATAGTTTTTGAAAATAGTATAAAATGATATCATGAGGACCGAATGTTCTTGATATAATTTTAATGAAGGATGATTGATCTATGATATGATTTAAGACCATGATATTTATTTAACAATTTTTGGAAAACCCTAGCTTGAGTTTTGATAATTACCGTGAGCATATATGAACATACCTTGGTATATAATTTTTATTTCAAGCATGTAATGACATATTAATGCTTTAGAACCTTGATTATATGCCCTATGATTTATTTAGAATTTTTGAAAACCATATGCTTGATTTTTGAGTAATACCGTGAGCATTAAGAATATATATGTTGGTGTATGATTTTATTTTGATCATGCAATGGTGTATTAATGCTTTAGTATACTATTTGTGTATTGTATGAAATTATTGGAATTTTTGAAAATCATTTACCTAATTTAATCAAATAAACCGAGAGCAATAAGCTCATATGGTGATGATTTAATTGGTTTTTGATTAATGTTATGATGTTATATTAGTATACTATAGTATATAAGCATAGTATACAATTGTTGGAATTTTTGGAAACCAAACCCTAATTGAAATCAAAGAAGCCGAGAGCTATTGCTCCATAGGGTGATGATTTCAAATGGTTTTGGTTAATGTTATGATGTATTATTGTTATACTATAATGTTTAAGCATGTAGTAAATTATTTAGAATTTTTAGAAATTGTTTGATAATTATTGGGTAATTATCTTGAAATTACCGTGAATATTACTATATATTGTCGAATGAATGGTTATGATAGACTATAGGTTATAATTGTGACATATATAAATGTTGGGACATTATACTATGTGTATATCAATTTTGGGAATTTTTGGATGATTATTCCATATTTTCGAAAATTACCGTAGCTATATATGTATATATATTAATAAATGGCAAACAATAACATATGAATGATATTAATTCATATTATGGACCATAGTGTATAATAATACACTATATTAATTTAGAAAAATTTTCGAAAGTCATTTGGTAATTTTAAACTAATTATCGAGATTTTTCGATAATTAATAAGGATTTTAAATCCTTTTTAATTCAGTTTATTAATAAATTATATGTCTAATTAATATTCTGGACATATTTGAAATTTATAAAATTTTATAAACATAGATTACTATGTTTGAGACAAACTTTTATTTAATAACGTTTTTAAATTGAAAATACGCGTTTTTAATTATTAAAAGGATTAATAAATACGAAAATTATTTATAAGTCCTTTGATTTACGTGACAAATCAAGAAATGGGACTTTACGATTTTAATCGATCGAAATTCGATTAATAAAAATAAAATAGTAAGGAATTACTATTTGAAAGTCAAAATTGTTGACTTTGTTGACCAGTGTTGACTTCGTTGACTTTTTAAGTCAATCATACGATTATACGTTCGATAAATACGCCAATACGCGTAAGATGTACTAATTGAGTATAATACCTCATTAGTAAGAAAAGATTTCACAAATGAAATCCTTATATCGAGAAACGTGCTTATACGTTAAAACGTTTAAACCGGAAGAGTTAAACCGAAATAGTTGAACGTATCTCGAGGAACGAGAACAATTCAATTGAATAACGTATTTGAAAGCATATTGAATTCATTGAGGAATTCAGTTTACATCGAAATAAGATATCGAAGTTTATCTTAGCTTTTGAAAGTCTCGAGACTTGAGCGACGCATTAAAGCCTCGCCAGAAAGGTGTGGACGCAAACGCAAGAATCGGATACCGACGCATTTAACAAACCTAGGACTCAAATTACAACGAACCATAGTCCAGTGGGCTTTTATCTTCAAAATGTGGGCCCTTTTCTTTACCCCACTAAGATGTGACTTTACCGTTCTTCCAAATGAGTTTTTTACAATGCTTATTCTACAATCGTTGACAAATATTTATGCGACACCGCCAAAATATTCTGTTTTGTGTATGGATCCTATCTGTTTTGCTCGGGTAGGGCTGTGGCGATGGTTGGAACTATATTATGACAGGTTATGTCATTTGGGTCGCGCCCAACCTTTTATTAATGTCGGGTCCTGTGCCGGATGATAAATGTCTAGCTAGAATTGGCGTGAAGGTTGGAACTATATGCTATATTAACATATGCTTGTGAGAGTGACTGTGTGTTGTACGGGATTACGGCCGGTCATGGCGTCGTAGATGGGAGGCCTCCCTCTCGACGCTTAATTTTAATCTTGTTATGAATTGTTACTATGAGATACGGACCATACACACCAAGAAAATGCTCTACGAGCTATGTTTATGAACTGAAAATGTTTTAGTAAGATAAGGCATTTCAACTAAAACCCTTGTGACTTACTACGATATTGGCAACAGTAATCTTATATCAAATGTTTTCGGCATGAGTCCACCGAGTGAAATTTCTTGTACTTAGCCCCGCATGTTTGTTTTAAATGTGCGAGTTGAGCTTCGATGATGGTGATGGGAATGTGTTGAGGAGTCCGGTGTCCTTGACCAATTTATCTAGAATTTGTGGTTTTCACTGAATGCATATCGTCATATATGTATTCACACACTTTCCATCGCTACACTCGAACTCGCTTATTTATGCTTTATTGTTATGAACTATTGAGGTCCATCGGACCATGGTTAAGATTTTGGGGTCCGATGGCCTAACCCTTCAATCGTTATGACATTATCTTATATTATGTTCGAGCATGCTAGTTTATTGTTGTTATGCATCTTTATTTTAGCCGTGTAACCCCTAAAATACTACACCTAGTATTAGTCGCCCTCCAGTCCGGGTAGTCCGGAGTGGGGTCGTGACAAATGCAGTAACAACATCACAATTCCAAGTATAGTTTATACATAGAATTTACAACAGAACATACTGTACCTTTTTGGAATTTAGTCTTCAAACTTTGTACATATGTATGGAATCAGCCCACACACAGAATATTGCAACAGAACATACAGAATATTCATTACCAAAAGCAAAATATGGAACAAGGGTGAAAAGTCATATAATTTCAACTTGGGATTCCAAAAGCTACCTTCAAGATCTCATATTTA
>JAODLM010000759.1:0-123598 GCA_036937905.1 Salvia rosmarinus
ATTTTCATCGATTCGTAAAATCATCGCTTGGCAGGGCATTTTTACAGTATTATATGATCCATCATACCATCATTCATCTAACATCATAGTCAAAGCGTCGTGAAGGGCCTCGCCTGCGGCCGCGTGACGACCTGAATGTCGCCACGGCTGGTCTGCCAAATTGTACACGTTAATCTGGCGGTGTTGTCCTTAGGCGGGATCAAATATCGATTTTCATTCATAAGTTGGGAGGCGACAACAACGTTAATAACATTCATAACATATCGCTCTCAATGGATGGGATACATACATAAACATAAACATTTTTGGCGGTAATCATGTAAACATTTTATCAGCAGTTGAAATAAGCATAATAAATAAATATTTCAAAGCATTTTATTTTGAGTGAGTAAAAGCCACACGGACTATCGATTATCATCGATTTCTTGGTATAATTCAGTTAGCCTATCGTGCTTGGCGGGATTACGGGTAGAAACTATCCGCGGTCTTAGAATCCATATTTCTATAGTGTATATCAGGTGATATACACTCGATTGAGCATGTAGGCACCTAGTCGAATATTTCACGTTAAGGTATGCTTTCGTAAATATCGTATCATGATGTTTTATCATAGTTCGTACATCTTATAATGCTCTATAGTACCTTGCGACATAACATAATAATGCATCAATTACTAGCATGGTCACATAAGGCATATTTCTACAAAGGGTTTCAACCTTAGTCAAATTTTCAAGTGTTGAATTTCAACAAAACAACAGGAAATAACAGTGGCGTACTTTGACGATCCATAACTCTCGATTCAGAATCACGTATGGTGCACAAAGATACATTCTGGAAACCTCTACACATGTACTACAAGTTCTAAGAAGAATTAAATCCAAAGAATCGTGGTTCTGGAGATATAGGTTCTCAAAGTGGGCAACTCAAACTGACTTCTATACTTAGAAAAGTTTCAGAATTTTCAGTTTTAGCTTAACGACGAGGGTTTTTGAGGCTACGTAACTTTTGACTCGAAATGCCAAAATGGCTGCAGGCTACCAATTTAGAAACCTTGTAACAAGTACTACATATGTCATGAAGACCATACTGGAAAATATCTAACTCATCAAGAAATACATAAGTCCAAAGTTGACTAGTTGAAATGGACAGTTTCGATGATGACTTTGGGTCGATGAAAGGTATACCTAAAAACTTGGTTTGGGATCAAACTTTCCAGATCATAACTAGACATGGTGGGGAACATTTCTTATGAAGAAACTCAAGTCCAAATCGGACTACAAATGGCTTGAACATCACGTAAAAGTCATACTCGAACAGCCTATTATGAAAAATTCACTAAGGCAGTTTGTCCAAAACAACATACTGTAATGTATCAACAAAAATTCACCGTGAGTTCATTATAAGAATTTTGGAATGAAACCAATCATATTGAAAAACCACTTAAGTCTAGTTTATCCAGAAAATCCTCACTCAATGATTCACAATAGATTGAGATCTAAAATGTTTTACCACTAGCTATCACTCCGTGACAGTTTTGTGCAGTTAACTTGTAAAATCTGGAATAAATAGTAAAAATTTTAGAAAATTCTGAACATTTACATACATCTCGAGACATGCTTAATTATGTTTCTGCCAAATTTCAGTTTTATCATTAGCCAAACTTAAAACGAAAGCCACGGATTATGGGTGATGAACACGGAGATTTAGCAATTTGTGCAGTGTTTTGATAAATACAAATAAAATATCAAATCAAGTTGTATGGACTTGAAATTTTACAGAGCATACTAGACACATATAATTTAAACATATCAAAATTCACAATCATCGGACCACTTAAACTTAGTCAAATAAATTCGTAAGTTGCTGTTCGTCAGAAATCAACATGCAATGATCAAAAGTATTGAATCTACCTATTAAATCAACATGCATGTATATATCTTGATCATCCCTAGGATCTAAGGAGATATCTACCTTAGCCACAAATCGAGAGGATGAAGAGGAAGGACTGTCCATCTTGAGCTGAAGCTTATGTCCACTTTTTTTGAATGGTGGAGTGGCTGATCTTGAAGCTGTTCTTGGAGGATGGGACGAAAATGGGGAAGATGACTGAAATTTGATTTTGGGGGTGAGAGGTATGGGATGTGTGTGGGCTTATGGGTTGTCACCCTTAATACATATGATTGACACCTACACACACTTCACTACCACACACATGCACAAAGTACATATATATGTGTATATATATATATATATATATCGATTTTAATAGTGTAGTTAGGATATAATTAATCAATGTCCTTAGATACATGTAATAGATAAATCAACAAATAAGTGCTTAGTATATATGTGTATAGCTCTGGCTATTACACTTATTTGAAAGTCCAAATTTTATTTTCCATGCCAAACATTGTTATGTTATGACATATAGTTTAGATGATAAATAATATCATAGGATAAATTAATGGCATCATTTTATGCGACAAATCGAGTTCGAAAATTAGGGTTTCGAGCGTTTGAAAAGTGGTAACTATCCGAATCTTGATGATCTAGCATTGATTTAATGCTAAATCATCTGTAATTACATATACGATCATAGAAATTAATTCCTATAATTTCTTGATCGATTAAGCGCTTTTCGTTTCATCTCAAAGCGTTAACGTTTGACGTTGCAAAAGCGTTCATTATCGACTCATCTCGAAATGGTTGTCATTACTTTAATAAATTATCCATTAATAATGGAATTTAATTCTAAGCAATTTCTTAGAAAAATTTATGACGTTTTAACTATCGATCTGACCGACGTTAAAGTAAAATCGGCCTATACAACTACATACTCTTATTCTTAATTCACAATTCTCGGTGAATGTAAAATAAAATTCATTCCTTCGTAAATAATCGAAATCATTATTCGATATCTTATGGATTGAATCATCTCGTGAATTTCTAATTTCGGGTTTAAATCTGGTAATTAGGCGTCCTAGTGCGGGGTATTACACATTCATAGACAAATTAGTCTTCAAAATCGGAATAGTCAATCAATTGTTAATCAATCTGAAAATTAAAAGGAAAGAAAAAGAAAGAAAAGAAAGGGAAAAGAGCGAAATCGCCTAAGCGGCGAAGAAATAAAAATAATGACCCAAGGGTTTGACGTTAAAACAATATTATAGCGGACGAAAAATAACTCCAGTAGCAGATGACAGCGCCCCAGACGAAGAGATTCTTCAGGCGACAGCGCAGCGCGGTTGTGGAACGGCCGGATCGTGATCAATCAGGAAGGGCACAAGCGCCATTTGGAGCCTTGTGTGCCGGGCAGGCGAGACCTGGCCAATGTGTTGGGTTTCCAGCGCTTGTGGCGGCGGGTTTGGCCCGTCGGGTGTCTGCGGCGTGCTGTCTGGTGAGGCGGCGGCCTTCTGGCGAAGGCAATGCAGCGGGCGCAGCGAGCCTGAGGCGAGCGGCGGGGCAGTGCGCTAGCCAAGCTGGCCTGTGGCATTTAAGTGTGTCACGCTGGGCAGGCTGCAAGTGTGGCGGGCGGGCGCTGGGCGGCCAGCGTGTGGGCAAGTGAGGGCAGGCGATCGTGCAGCTTTGGCGTTTCGCTCATTCTTCCTCGTTTGAACTCGATTTACGATCCGCTTTCGCCTATGAACTCCTGTCGATGCTCTTCAATAAAGTTGATTCTTGTAGATCCAATTCATCTATTTTGTGCCTACAAAACATCAAAATAAATGAAATAAGTTCGAATCGACAAATATTAATCAAACCAACGGCATAAATAGAACAAAACAAAATGACACACAAAAAAATACCAAAAATCAGCACAAATTCATACTAAGCAGGTTGGTTTGATTAATATTTATCGATTCGGACTTACGCCGTTTGTTTCGATGTTTTGTATGAAACGACATTAAAATAGGATGAATTGGATCATGAGATCAGTTTATTGAAGAGCATTAGGCAGGAGTTCATAAACAACGGTTTGCAATTCGGTCGGGGAGCGAGCAGGCGGTGTCAAGTGATGCACGTCAGCCGGTGCTGATCAGCGCACCGGCAGCGCACATACGTCCAGCGCGGCATGCGCGCCGCGATGCCTATGCCAGCGTCCATCCCTTCCCGCCTGCGCCTGCGCCTAGCGCCAGACTCAGCGCGTCCGTCGCTCGCGCGCGCGCCTCAACAGCGCAGCCTCGCATAAACCCGGCGCTCGCGTCCGGCGCCCGATCCTCCTGCGTTGCCTCGCGGCCGGCCGCTGATCGCCCAACACCCGCCGCGGCGTTACCGCCAGGCTTCGCCGTCCCATCGCGCTCACCCGGCGCCCGGTGCGCGCTCGACCCAGCGCCCATGCATCCATCTCGCGCTCGGCCGCCCGCGCTCGCGCACCCCGTCCTGGCTGCGCTTTATCGATCTTTCGATCCTCAGCGCCCGTCGTCCGGCCGTCGCGTTCCCGACCAGGCGCTCTCATGCTGCGCCCGGCGCCTGACCTCGGCACCGTTGGCCGTTCCGCCCCATTGACCAAGCGCCCGTGGCTGGCGCCATCTACGCTCAGCGCTTCCACGCACGGTAGGCAGCTGCGTCATGCGTTCTGTTTCCTCCTGGCTCGAAGCTACTTCCGCGTTCACCGTAATACATAAAGTTTTCTAAACACGTTCATTATGTCGGTAGCTCGATTATCATTTAATATATATATGCGTTAGGTCATATTTTTTTTTCGGGGGTTCTTATTTTCTTGTTCGTATGCAATGGTACTCTCCTTCTCGATTTCTTAAGCATTCTTGACGACAACACGAGATAATTCTTAGTTTAATTCACCTTTTATTTCTTAGATTTAATATTTTAGTTTATCGCTTTTCATTGTCCAGTGTCTGTTGGGTTTATCGATTATTATTATTGATTTTGTGTTCCTTTGATTTGTTGCTTAATGATTTCACCTTTCGATGAATTCATGTTCTTGTTGGATGATTGATAATTATGATTTATTTGCAATTAGATTGATTAGGGCTTGACAAACCCTAGAATATGATTACTCCTTTTGTTTATTGCTTTGATTTTCAGCTTTCATAGTTCAACTAGGTTAACAAGCCCTGGTTTAGATTTATTATTTTAATAGTTTAGCTGGGATTGTGAACCTAGCTTAGGATTACTATTTATTCCTGTTATTTCCAATTCCCATATGCAAAACCTCGTTGGTATTAGAATGTTTAGGATTTAATTGCTTTATGTGTAGCTGAACAATAAGAAAGCACATTAGTTTTCCTAGAGATGACTTGGGTTAACCTTGGCTGATTACCTCGTGCGATTGCGAGTAAACTTGAGTGTGTTTTAGCTCGATCAATTTTGGGCGCGTTCTGAAACTTTTAGGCGTATTGTTTGTGTTGTTGTTTCTGTGTTTCTTTTCATTTTGTTGTTTTCTACACAGTGCAGTCTTGTTTTGTTGTTGGTTTACATTGTCACGGGGGTACGGCGATCGAATATGGTTAAGCAATTTGGGAGAGAAGAAGATTCAAATGTATTAGGCAAATTAACTTCTTCGACGGAGCCCAGTTCGACTATTCGAGGATACCCGTAAAACCATGATATAAACTTCGTCACTACGAGCAGCAAACATGATCCTCGGGACGACCACTCGCGCGGTCGTGGATCAAGCTTACAATCATTCACGGGATCGACCACCTGCGCACTATGAGGATCAATACAATCCATGCGGGATCAACCACCTCCATGCCCGATGTCAGTACTCCTTACAATCCCTTATCGGTATTAAATACCGGCCTACCCTCCGCCTAAATACGGCATGGGATGATAAGTTCGTCAAAAGTTTGGATCTTATGACGCCTCATGATGTTTGGAGGCATAGTAGGACATGTTAATAGCACACTTGATAAGTGGTGCAGCAATGAAGAACTTCAAACCAGTGATGAGTCCGGTGGTCCTATTCAAAGTGACCGATTATTGAGAATGGGTGGGAGGACACTGACAGTCATGCGGTAAAGAAGGTGAAAATGAGAAAGAATGGGCGCGTGAGGATAAAGCGGGATCGAGCCACGAAGTTATTACAGGGCGGTGACGAGGAAGAGTGGGCACGTGAAATTGATAACCGCGAAACCCGCTCTGGGGTGAAGAACTAAAACACTTGGAGGAGGATGAAGAGATGATGAAGCAAGAGTGGGCACGTGAAGTTTCTAGCATGCCAAAGCCCTACTGGAAGTGAAATAACTACCTCCACAATTAGTGCGTGTTCGAGAGGAGGACAAAGTGAGGACAAGGTTGGTAACATCGTAATTTGTCGACATCACCCAAAGTATTGAGCTTTGAGTGAAATTATCTATTTCTTTGGAGAATAGGATGTTCTGTTGAAACTTAAATGAGTTATTATTTTCTTCCTGATTGTCCTTTGTGCTTATATGGTTACTCTTGCGCATGCAGGTGAGATGGTATTCTGGGTTAAGCTATGGATAGTTGAAGTTGACTAGATTACGTGGGGCTCCTGCGTTCAAGCGAGTACTACGTGGGAGTTTACCCACAGTTTTATTTTCTTTTCTTTCTTTCTTTTTTGTTTGCTCGCTCAGCGTGTGTCGGCAGCTCACTTATTAGTTATATATAAACACTACCCGAGTTAAGGTTAGCGTTTTACTTCATGATCAATTTTATTCTTGAGGCGTAGTTTGTTCGAGCATTTCGAAGAGAAATACAAAGAATATCGAGTTTGTTTTCATTCTTGCTTTTCATTCCGTTTGATTTACGCATTATATCTTTGGAGTTACATTGGATTGAATTCATAGTATATTTTGGAATATTGCTTTTCTTTGGTCTTCTCTTCTTGCATTCTATCTTTATGTTGCAATTTTTGATACTTAAGTTTAATATTATTGAATTTTCTCCTTAGTATTTTAATGCTTTCCGTTTGATGAATTTAGTTTAGTTTTATTGGGCACTTTTAGCTACCGTGTTAAGGATTTCTTTAGGAAGCGGCACAGAGGAGGTGAGTGCGCGTGGGTGAGGCGGGCATGGGAGGTGAGCACGCGTGCAAAGTGCCCGGCGTTTGAAGGTGGCGTGCGCGGCGCTGACCGAGCGAGGTGGCGTGCGTGTGAGGGCGGCGCCTCGCGGGTAGCGGAGCTGCTGCGTGACGGCGCTTGCGAGCATCTGGTGTGGGCAGCATTGCGGCGGTGGTGTGGAAGTGGGATGGGGGCACGGCGGTCGGCAGGCGCATGCACGACTTTGACAATATGTTCCGATTACGCACAACGTGCGAACTCCATTATGACCGTTTAGCGCTCTAGACTCTATCAGATTCTCTTCAATATACTCAACTCTTGGAAAATCGGTTAAGTCCTATTTAATGTTGTTTTCACAAAACATTGAAACAAACAAATAAGTCTAACGAAATTACAAATCAAAACAACGACATAAATAAGACAAACCCTTTGGAAAACATGCGATAGAAACGAAGAATAAAGCACAAAAATATTTAAACAACACACACTTATCTATTTGCTTGTAATAAAAATAATTTCTAGACATATAATGTATTATTTCTTGATATTAAAGGAATAAAAATCCTATATATATTCATCCAAAGTTCACGGTTTCTTACTAAATTTGAAAAATCTTCCAAAAATTCTTATAAATTCATATAGTGTACTATATTTATCATAGGATCACTAATATGTTTAACATTAACTATAGAAAATTTTAACATCACCTATTTTATTCTTATAGGCGCGGCATTTTCCGAAAATGTCGATTAATTTTCTAAAATTCTAATTAATTTATCTGAGGCCCGACATTAATCTATAACATGATTATAACATATAGTCCACATTTTCAATTTCTACATCAGGATTCATTGTTCAGGGTCAGTTTCTTGAAAGATGCTTAACTTTTTGTAAAATCCACGAAAATTACAAGAGCATACATTATCATATACCATCAATATATCATAATGTTAATAATCACAACCTATTTCTTAACATACCAACATTTGAGGCTTTCGAAAATTTCCTACAATTGAACAAACTAGTTTCTAAAAATCACAAATTCATGTAGTACTAAATTAGGGTTCTAACATATATATGTTGTTATATCATAAAGCATGAATTATACATCAACCTCACTCTGCACCATTTCGGTTGTTTCAAAATTACATAATTTCCATAAATTCCAAACAATTAACTATGAGTTCATAATCATTTTAGATCAACAATTCGCAACAATGAATATAGAGTTCGGAGTTTAGCGTGGAAGATGTGTGAATACATATATGATGATGATATGTACGAAAATGACTTATCGGAGTATTTTTTATAAAAATAATAAAGAACTTTCAGATCGATCAAGCGAGACATGGAAATAATATGCTTAGAATTTAAGTTATGGAGAGCAGATGTGCACTACCATGAAGCCGTATGAATGATGATAGGATTCTAGTCACGAAGGTTGGAACCGGTATAACGAAATAAGATTACTTTCAGATACCATGCTCGAAAAATGGACAAAAGTCGAAAATAGCGGAAGAGTATGAGCTATCTGATTAGATAGTCCATGATATGATATAAGCATCGTTTCTTTTACGCAGCGATCGCGTCGCATCAGCTGCGTAAGCGATCTTGATGCGTGCATCGTGTTTTCGAGTTTTCAAAGTTTAAAAATGAACTTTGATAACTTATACTAATATAATTTGAATTTCTTACGAATTGATCATGCGTCAATCGTATCTTAACTAAACATTTCTCGTGTGATGAAAGTCGAGATATGTTCAACTATTTCATTTTAACCTTTAGGGTTAAGCGTTCCTCTGATCCTCGCGTTTTTGATACAAAGATTTGGTTATGAAATCTTTTCTCCTAGCTCTCATACGAGCTTTAGATATGACCGTGTCAGAAATAAGTCGGTGTCGTCTCGAGACACAAATCGTTGGATAGAGGAAGGAAATGGGAACTGACCATGGGAATAACAACCATGGAGCTATGGGGACGCAAGTCATGGCGCTTCGTGGCGAACTGCGCGCAAGGACAAAGTTGGAAGAGGCGACTATGCTCGGCGGCAGGGATCACGAGACAGGTTGAGGGCACCTCATGCCTGAATGCCGTGACACTGCAGGTGTGTCTGGCGCAACGTGGTGATTATGTTGGTGCGGGGCAAGCAGGCATTCGCGACAATTGCCGGTGTCACGTTCGGATAAAGGCCAACCACGGCCGCTGATGCACCGGCCATTAAGAGCTATCGGCTTCACCGGCCGCCGGCAGGTTCCAAAACCCGTCAGCACTCGTGGCGGACAACCCGGCGGTGGTGCGGCAACCATGGCGGCGGCCAGGCAACAACCCCGCGGCTAGTAGGGCCACCCTCTCATCAACAGGGGCAACTATACGCTGGCCCGGTGGCGACGGACGCCGAGCGGCGGCCGTCGAATCAACAAGGACCGGCGCCCGTCGGCCTCGGCCGGCTCGAGCCTGAAGCTACAGCGCGCAGGAGGCGGAATGAACAAAACCGGGAAACTTGGCGGTATGGGTTCTCGACCTACTGTTATAGTATTCGTTCGATCGGGTGCTTGGCATTCTTTTAGTTGCAAAATCATGCGTAGAAATCTTGGGCCTTAGGTGCGAAATGTCGAAGCAGGGATATGAGAATCTCAGTCACCGTATGGGAGGGATTATGGTACACACTTTTGCTCGAACCTAGAGGTTGACATTAGGATCATGAAGGTTCTGGCTAGCATCTAAACATAATACCCATGGATGATGTAGACATAATCCAGAGAATGGTGGTTAGCAAATCATTCCACGATTCTATGTAGGAAGGAAAATTTCCTTTCCTTCACAGACGACTACAGCATTTCCGGGATCGACATGGGAAGAAGAATCCCGATTGTATGCGCCAGCTAGGAGGATGATGAACAAAAGGATGCCATGCATTCCTTGTTTATTTGAGCGAAGAGGATAAACTTCACGCGGTGAAGACATTGAAATGTCGAGAATTTTGGACGTGTTCCGAGAATCATGGGGCGCCTCACGATGAACAACTAGGTTTACCATCGACTTGGGCCGGATCAGCCCGGTGTCGGCGCCTATAGGATGGCCCCAAAGGAACTGAAGAAGGGAAAATCGAATCGAGGCTTTTGGACCTAGGATTCATTAGTGGAGTGTTTAGCAGGGAGGCGCTGTTTTGTTGTCGAAAGAAGGATGGTTCTTTGAGGATGTGCATCGATTATAGAGAACTAAAAGATGACACTAAAGAACAAATACCCTTTACCAATTGATGACTGTTTGATCAATGCGAGGCGTGCGTATTCTCGAAAATTGATCTTAAGTCGGATACTATCGTACTAAATACGTGCGTGGATGTACTAAGAGCGCATTCCGAACGAGATATGGCCCTATGAGTTCATAGTTTATCCGTACCCTCCGGACCAACGGATGGAGGCGACTATCTTAGGAGTAGTATTTTAGGGGTTACGGATAAAATAGAGATGCGTAAAAATAAACTAACGTCTTGAGCAGAATATTAGATAATGTCATAAAGTTTTAAAGGTTTGAGCCATGGACCCAAAAACCTGGCACAGTCGATGGACCTCAATAGTTCGTAAACATAAAGCATAAATAAAGGAGTTCGGTGTATGCGAGGTGTGTGAATCATATATGCGATATCGCATTCAGGTATAAACCCGAATTGAATAAAGCGTCGAGACAACTGGACTCACTCACATCCCATCATCACCATCGAGCTCTGCACATTTAAAACAAACATGCGAGGGTAAGTACAAGAAATTGCACTCGGTGGACTTATGCCGAAAACTTTTGATAACGTTTGAATTCTGGCCAATATGCGGGTAAGTCTGAGGGTTTAGTTAAAATGCCTTGTGCTTACCAAATTCTTCGGTTATAAACATAGCTCGGCCTAGCATTTTCTTGGTGTGTATGGTCCATATCTCAAGTAACAATTCATATGATGTAAAAATTAAGCGTCGGAGGGGCCTCCACTCTACGGCCAGTGACCGACCGTAATCCGTCAGTGCTGATCCTCTCTACAAGCATATGTTAACGGTATAGTTCAACCTTCCGCCAATCCTAGCGGGCATTTATCATCCGACCACGGACCGAGCATTTAAAAAGGTTGGGCGACCCAATAATAACCATTTCGTAATAAAGTTCGACCATCTCCTGACCCTACAAGACAAGCAGATAGATCCATACACAAAGCGAATATTTTGGCGGTGTCTGATAAAACATTTGTTACTTGGTTGTAGAATAAGATCTTGTAAATAAACTCGTTTGGAATAACGATAAGGTCATTTTAGTGGGGTGAAAAGGCCCGCATTTGAAGATAAGCCCACTTGGACTATGGTTACGTTGTAAAGAGTCCTAGGTTCGATCGTTACTCAAAATCCGATTCGCGGGTTCGTCCACACGCTCTGGCGAGGCTTTAATGCGTCGCTCAGTCTCGAGACTTCCAAAAGCTAAGATAAACTGATATTTCATATCGATGTGGTGAATTCATTAGTGGTGCATCGTCTCTACTACACGTATATAATTAATTGTTCTGTTCCTCGAGATACTTTCACGATATAAATCGTTTTCGGTATTGGATTTCATTTGTGAAATCTTTTCTTACTAATGAGGTATTACATTTAGAATCGTTTTACAATAAAGCCATAATAGTGTTGGTGTATGTTTGGGTTCGAAGAATAAGTGCGTGATGATTACCATTTTCTATACTGACATGCCTCCAAGAAGAAATCCGGGCGGAACCCGAGGTCAGGGGGTTGGGAAAGGAGGGAGAAGGAGTAGAATCCCGAGCAGGCAGAGGATATTCGACCAGCCACATCCCTCTCGGCGATCGCTGAGGATCGAAGAGCTATTTGAGGCAGACCTCACATGCTGTGCAAGGAAAAGCAATCCAGGAAGAAGCCGAGCAATGGGTTAGAGCCATTGAGCGGTTTTACCTTCTTAAGATGCACAGCGGCAGGAAGGCGTGTGTGTTACCTTCCAGATGATGGACGGTGACTTACGGTGGGAGGCGGAAAAAGACCTTCTCTGTGCGAGCAAGCCGGAGGAGTTCTCGTGGGAGGATTAGGGACGTATGAAGTACATCCCAAGAGCTATAAGAGGAAGAAGGGCGAGAATTTTCTGTAAAACAAAAGGATATCAGTGACCGAACTATAATACGCTTTCGAGAGTGTCGAGATATATACATAGCTTGGTGGACAGAGCTTGAAAATGTCGGAAAGGAGTTGGTCGGGGCTAAGAATGGAATCGCATGTCTCTTTGCGCTGGAGACCTATTTTTTTGACATTCGATGAATGCTTCATTCCCGTGTTAGAATCTTAATATCTTTTTTGATCGTCACAAAGTATGAGGGATAATGGATCGAATTGGATTCACCTTGAAAGTCCATTAATGTGAATCTCTTCCGAATTTCTCTTGGATATATTTCCTTTACAAGATCTATAGAAGCTATCTTGCTTGTAACTATTAAGTTACACAAGACAGCTTCGTGTCATTATAACAGGTTATTAAGATTTATTTAAAATAATGAATACATTTCTTAATCCGTTTCTTACTTCAGGTGCCTTACTTCAGTATCATCTATCTCACGGCTTTGGAGGCGGAGCTCACGGTGCTCTGGTTATGATATCGACGTCTCTACGTACTCCTTGTGATTGGGAGGACTATGCACAGGAAGTGTCGGAGGATTACATCTGCGGATAATGGCGGCTATGACTTGGTGGGAGATTTGCCCGGTCATTGGTCACACGACTTAGCGTTATATGGCGACATTCGAGGCAGCACCGAGAGGACCACGATAAGCCGCAATTTACGTTTATAGTTGATATTTGAAGATGAGTTTAGCTCGTTTAATAGCTTTACGTGTACGATTCTAATGTTTTATCTATTTCTAGAAGATCTTGCTCTTGGGTGTTCTTTTGGTGTTGTGTGGGTCCATATGTTGAAAATCGAAGCAAGGAGCGGCCTGCGAGCCAAGACCACATGCGGCGTGTTTAGCGACCGACTAGCGGTTTGGCAGCAGGAAAACACGTGAGAACCCAACATCTGCGACCGCGATAATGTGCGACGAAGCAGTCGAGAATGCCGGGACGATTTCGCGACCTCTTGAAATGAATAGCGACCGCTAGTCGGTCAGGTGCTGAGCGGGGGGCGAGCCGCGGGCGGGAGGGGTTGTGCGAACTTACCTCGCGACCGACCTGCGACCGGGTGGTCAGCGGGCACGCGAAGGAAAATTAGGGTTTGGGGTGTGCCTATTGTAGCAACACCTGGCATAACCTGAGACCACGATTCGAGCCCTCTTTTCTCGGTTTTCATAAGTTTTTAGAGTTTTAGACTTTAGCTTCCATATAGTTTCATTCTAGAGTTGTTTTACGGTTGTTCTTCGTTAGTTTACGTTTGTTTACGATCCGGAGCGTTTCAGTCAGACATCTCGCAATTTTCCGTTTTTTCGCAGGTTGAGTTCGATTAGCATGTTCATCAACGCGCATGCCGGGTTTTATATATTTAATTCGTCTTTATGGTTAAATCGATATTTCATTTCGTTTATTATGTCGCTAGTTTTTGTTTCTAATCTAGGGTTTGCATGATTCGATCCTATGTTGTGATTCTTATAGATTGTTAGTCATGCATTGATTCATGATTCGATTGTGCTTTTTATATGTGTTGGTTTCGATCAATCTCGATGCATATTTAGTTGTCGGTTAATTACGTAATTGTGTTAATAGTCGATCGATATCGAATGCATAGATCGAATGAGCCTTGAGTCGTGGCTGAGATAGGATATTACGTGAAGCATATTCTTTGTGATTCGTTTGGGTTACTTGTTTCACCTAGAGGCGTATGCGATAATAGGGAAAGCAGATAATCTCTGACTTTAATAAACGAAATTGTCGGTTATAAATGTGATCTTCCATTTTATGCGGATTAAAATTGGTTAATAGGAGCAGGATAAACATCGTTGTGGATAGGATTAATGCAGCCACTAGGTTAGTCGTCTTTCTGTTTTAAACATCCAGAGTGTTTATTGCTTAATTTACTTCTGTTTTGTTACCTTTGTTTGGATTGAATTAAAGACTAAATCTCAAAACCATTTTGTTGCTTGGATATGATGAATCCTTGTTGAGTTAACACGTATTTTAGTATTCATGATCCACATGGATCGATGTAAGCTTACCTATATTTACACCTTTCAGTGTTAGAAAATTAAGCGATCAAATTTTGGCGCCGATTCTAAGTTATTAGATCATATAGGAATAACTTGACAATTTGGAATTATTAATTCAGTTGTACTTTTATTTTTATTTTATTCCTGCCAATCAGATTTCCTTCTTTTTCTCGGTGTAGTTTATGTTCGGTCGAGGACCTCAACTACTTTGATCAGGAATCGAAAATCTCAAAGGAGAAGGCAGGCGAGCAAGAAGGAACATGGAATCAGGGAATAACGGGGATTCATAAAATGTGGCTGCCTTGTTAGGGTTCAATCTGGCCAATTGGCGACTATGGGACTCGTTGTCCCTGCTCGGGCTGACAAGACGCTGAATTACATACGGATCTCCTAGAAAGCAATTTCAAGGCGGATGGGGCCGAGTAAAGCTAACAATTTTGGTGGCCGGCCTGTCGGCATGGTTCAAGGAGCGATTCGGAGGAGTCTGAGAGGATCCGAACCCATCTAGAGACCTATCTCGACATTTGTGACTACGTCAAGCGAATGGGGTGCCACAAGACACAATCCGGATCGTATGTTCGGATTCTGCGAAAATCAAGCGAAGGGTGGTTCGAGACCTTAGATCGTACGGGCATCAGCATTGGGCGATTACGTGAAAATTCCTTTGAAGTACTTTCCTCCGGCTAAGGCCGACGAAGATCATAGCCGAGATTTCCACTTCTCCGTTGGGAGATGAATCTTTATTGATCGTGGGAAAGATTCGAACTATTGAGAAGGTGCTGACCTGACATGGATTTTAGAGGACAGCAGTTACCCGGTTTCTGTTGGTGACACTCACGAGTATGTTGATGCATCGGCGAGGGCCTTTGTGAGCGAGGCGTGTGAAGCGAGGCGGCCGCATCATAGAAGAGTGGCGGCCAGCGGTTATCGATGGCCGATGGAAGAACACGGTGGTGAAGGTACTACGTTGAAGGTGATTAGATACGATAATATTATGGGCGTTCACCTTGTTAAGAAGTCAATTTGAGAAGAAAGAAAAGGAAGAGGCGCGCTCGAGATAAATCTTGCAGTCGAGAATAATCGGTGGGCGTGAATTACAGTAAATCGGAGGAATCAAGTCACGGGGGAATCCGTGCAATCTACACAAATCACCAAATTTCTGTCATAACCCAAAATTTCAGGACCTCCACGGGTTTCTCGATTCAGAGCGGGTGATTCGAAGAAAAGCCAAGAGTTTAGAGGGCGTGATCACGGCCGATTGGTTGTAGCAACCAACAATTGGCAATCGGAATGTCGTTTATAGCGACGAGCGAAGATCGATCATTTGGAATCCTTTGGGCTATGGGAAGCTACTGAAGAGTGATGGAGAATCAAATAAGTCGAGATACGCACTTGAGAATGGGCGGCACAAGTCGGGCCCAATTTGAAGTGTCTGGAGGTAAACCTAAAAATCACTTTAATGCCATTCATTTGAGGGTGGGCGAGCTTATCAAAGTCACGAGGCAGGCGGGAAAGCGACATGCGGAGAGAGAATCTGGCGACCAGAGCTGTGACAGAGCTGTGACCCGCTGAGGTCGACGAATAAGCGAGTTGGCGGCTCGCGAGGCAAACAAGTCAACAGCGCCCGTGACATGTCGATCAGGGACCTAGCGGCGACTAGCGGTCGCGGTAATCTGCCCAAAACAGCGAGAATCATCTGAAGCTTGGCCTGGCGCTAGCGCGACGCCAGCGTCGGAGCGAAGGAGGATCACTACATGTACAGCGACCCGCTGCGTGTCGATCGAAGTCACTGAAGGGCCAGGTGTGAGAAGAGATTTCAAGCGTCACGTCCTCAATTCGTTTCAAGCGTTTGAGTCGAGCCAATGCTGACGAAGTTAACAGTTCATGGAGATGTTTGAAAAGGTGCAGTCAATATTCCTTTGCTTGATGCACTTGAGATATGCGGGTTATGTGAAGTTTTGAAGGATGCGTTGCGATAAAAAGCATTGGGAATTCGAGGAGACGATAAATCATCTCAAGAGTGCGATCTTTGTCTTTGCCAAAAGGTTGCTGCTCACGAAAGATCCGGTCAAACTTCACGCATATGCGTCGTGGAGGGACGGACATTCTCTAAGGTTACGTGTGATTTGGGCAAGATGACGTCGATGCGATGTTGTCCGTTTTAACGATTGGAGATTGGGGAGATCAGCCGACCACCATGCTCTTGGGATGGCGAACACATCGGTGACTTATCAAGAAAGGGATAGTGGAGGGCGTGCTCGTGAAAGTTAATTCATCTTCGGTGATTTAGTTGTTCTCGACATGCGAGAGGATGGGAATACACCTCTTATTCTGGGCGACCATTCCTAGCTACCGCGAGCATTGATGAGCGTCAAGATGGAATCTCTGACCCAAGGTCGAATGAGGGATAATCTCTATATTGATCTGTAAAGGCGACTGACGAAATGGAGATTGTCGAGTTATAGGCGGTTGTCATGCCACTCAGCTCAATCGAGTTGATCGGTGGGTTTGTATCGAAACTTCGATTTTCTACCTTATGATGACTTGATGAGGGCATGTGTTTAGAGTATCTTGAGTCCATGATGAAGTCGAGGCCTCCCAGAGTCGGTGCCTTATTTGGATGTGAGGAAGCGATTGGAGGAGGGCGCCGTGGTGAAGAAGGAAGAGACCTACTGAAGATGGAGTTGAAAGAGTTGCGGACCACTGCGGTATCGCTTCTTAGGCGATGATGAGCGTGCCGGTGATAATATCTTCGGCTTTGGTGATGAGGAACGAAGCGATGGTTGTCTTGAGCGGTACAAGTCGCCAATGGGTGGGCGATTTCGATATCAAGGGGTGGACCTCGATTTGCATGCCGGATCTGTTGGAGAATGAATACGCAGCGGTGCAACCTCAGCCTCCGATTGAATCCGGCGTCAAGGTCGTCGAGAAAAGAAGTGTTGAAGCTCTTGAGCTGCTGGCATGATCTATGCCATATCCGGCGGCAGTGGGTTAGCCCTACTCAGTGGTATCGAAGGGGTATCGCGGTGATCGAGAGGCAGCGAGCGAGCTTGTGGCACAGGCTCGTAACGGGATGGCGGTTTGCATCGACTATCGTGCTACGAACACGGCCAGGAAAGACCATTTTCCCACATGCTTTATTGTCGGGATGTTGGACGGACTAGCGGGTATGAGTTCTTTTTTCTGATGGATATTGAGTCAATCATTGCCGCCCAAAGATCGGCCGCAAAGTGGCGTTCACTTGTCGTATGGGTTTTAGCCTATGGCGAATGCGTTTAGTTGGATTGTCAATGCCCAGCCACGTTCGAAGGTGCATGATGTCCATCTTCCATGGGTTGATCGAGAATATTATGGAAGTCAGTGTGACTTTTAGTGTTTGGCTCTTAGTTCGACCATTGTCTCCATAATTTGTCGACAGTCTTTCAAAGATGTGAGGAGGCGAATCTTGTTCTCAATTGGGAGAAGTGCCATTTCATGGTGAAGGAAGGTATCGTGCTATGCGTAAGTCTCGGCGAGGGTTTGGAAGTGGATCGGAAAAGATGATCGCTGTCGAGCCTCCGCCTACAAATGTCGAATCGGTGAGGAGTTTCTCGGTCATGCGGGTTTATAGCGGTTCATCAAGGTTTCTCGGCGATCAGAAACCATTGTGTGGATTGCTGAAAGATATGAGTTGTGTTCACGAAGGAGTGTTTGGGCGTTAGAAATTGAAGTTAGTCCAGATCTCGAGCTCGGTTTTGGTCTCACTTGATTGGAGTCGACCATTCGGTGATGTGTGATGCGGCGATTGGGCGTCGGTCTTTGTTAGGCGAAGAGACAAGCTTTACGAGTCATCTATTATGCAAGTAAGACTCGACTTGCTCAGAATGAATTACACCACCAGGAGGAAATTACTTGTTGTCTATGCTTTCGATAAGTTTAGACCTTATTTGGTGAGAACCACCCATCGTACCTGTCCGATCATGCCTCCATTAGTCATCATTAGCGAGAAGTTGAGCCAAGATTGGTGAGATGGATCCTCCTTCTTCAAGAGTTCGACATGGAAATCAAAGATAGAAAGGGTTGTGAGAATGTGGTTGCCGACCACTTGTCGCGATTGGAGAAGCCGATCGAAGGAGAGGATGGAAGATTGGCATAAGAGAGAACTTCCAGACGAGCACATCTTGGCGTCATTGATGCTACCATGGTATCTTGATTTTGTCAATTATTTGGTGATTGGGTTTACCTCCATCGTGCGAAAGGTCATTTGAAAAAGTTTCTCCACGATGTTAAGTTCTATTATTGGAACGATCCCGTCTCTGCGATGTGCCGATGGTTTGATCACGTATTGCGTTCCCAGGAGAATGGAGAACATAATCCACGAGTACCACGGTTCGTTGTTGGAGGCCATTTTGACGGCGACGAAAACGGGACAAAGATTTGCCTGATGGATTCTTTTGGCCTTCAATCTTGGATTGCCAATCTTTTATCAGAGTTGTGATCGTTGTGAAAAGTAGGGGAATGTCACTGAAAGGCGAGATGCCACGGAAAACCATCATGGAGGTGGAGCTATTTGGCGTATGGGGATCGACTTCATGGGTCCGTTCCCGTATCTTGTGCTCGCGTATATTCTTCTTCTTTGTAGATGCGTTTCCCGTTGGGTAAGCGATTCATTATCGCGAGCTCAGGTAGTGATCAAGTTCGCTTCACAAGAACATTCGACTCGATTTGGAGTCAGGGCGTTGATCGATGATGGGGATCGCACTTCATAATAAGTGGCTAGAGCGTTCATGCCGAATAGGTGTGAACACTTCAGTCGCTCCCTCGTCCACAAGCAAGCAGGGCAGGGAGCTACGCATGGAGAGATCAGCGATTCTAGAGAAATCGGTTGCGTATGAGAGTTGGGCGGCGGTTGGATGATGCTCTTTGGGCTTACGGACTGCGTACAAAGCTCCTCGAGGCTATCTCCATATCAATGGTATTTGGTAAATCACTGCCATTTACGGAATTCGACTGGAGCAAAAGCATATTGGCGACGAGGAGAATCGACATGGTTTCAGGAGGCGGTATGATGAAGTGACCAAGCTGTTGGAGCTCGGCAGTGGAGAATGAAGCTTTCGATAATTCTCGGATATCTGAGGAAAGCTCGAAATTTCACGACCTCCACATTCGTGCCAAAGATTTTCGCGGGTAATGAAGTCTTACTTTACAATGCTGGCTCAGTCTATTCACAAAGCTCAAGTCGAGATGGTTAGGGCGATGTCATCTTGTTTTGATGCGCTTGCCAATGGAGTTCTGAGCTCCTAGACTGGGGCAACATTTTAAAGTGAATGGCGGTCATCAAATCCTAGTCTCAGTCAATAGCCAGAAGTCGAGGTGACCAGACTAAGCGAACCATGATCTGATCATGTAGTCGAGCTACTGACGATAATTCTAACTGGTTGGGAGGTAACCAGCAGTTTTACACCTTTGTTTTTGTTGTTTCGTTTTGTTTTGGTTGTGTTTCTTTGTTTTGTAGTGAGTGTTTTCGTTGTTTTGTTAGATCCCAAAGTTTAATAGCTTTCTTTAAAAAAATAAAAAATAAAAAAAATAAGTACCTAGCGACCACCCGCGACGGTGCATGAGGGTAACAGCTGAGAAATTAGGCGAGAACGTTTTTTACGGCGGGCTCGCGTGACTTCATGATCGCGAACTTCGACCGGAGATCGTCGCGACCAGCGCCCTCGACCAGCCCCGGCCGTGACCAGCGTTTTACCCTTTTCACCAATATTAACCCACACGTTTTTGAAAACGAGACAAACCCCTCTCGAGCTTTGACACAGCACTCTTTGATTTTCTTGCATTACTCCATCAAATCCACGGTATGCTATATTTGTTTAATTCTTCATGGGTTTACATTTATTGAGCATGATTAGGAAGGTTTGTTCATTTATCCTCTTGAGGTGGTTTAATTAACTTTGAGAGCAGGGCTTATTTTCTAGATCTGTTTGGTGTTTGAGCATGATTTGTCCAATGATAGGTTTATTCACGTTTATACAGTATATTGTTGATCTAATGTGCCTACTTGTTGATTTGGGTTTATAATTTGTGAAATAGCGTTTGAAAACATTCTTTCTTTCGCAGCGCTTTCGCGCTTCTTTGGCCATTGCAGTCGAGTCTCGGCTTTGTATGTATTCTACGTTCTTGGCGTCCGTCGGCGGCCGGCTGGCGGTGTGCGATCTCCTAGGACTAGGTCGAGTCGACTCGCTGGTTTCTACAGGCGTCGATTTTGAAATTTTTTGGGTGTGTGTGTGTTTTCCCATTGTGTGTTATCTTGCGGATCTATATGACAATATGGAAATAATTTGATTAAGTTGAAGTTTGGGATCTATATTTAGCATTTGGGTTGGCGTTGTTTTGATTGTTTCATTCTATCACGGGCTAACTTTGAAATTCTTTTGGTACAAATATGCAGCGTACTCAGTCCAAGCGAAGAGCGAGTCATCTGTTCCACACGAATGGACAACAGATGATTTCCACGATGAGCATCATGATGAGCCTCACGGCGAGCCACGCGTGGCACCACGGATGAATCGATCCGAAAATTTTGGGGTGCGGGCGCGGTGACTCGTCGAGACCGTTAGGATAGATTGGTGAGACTACGGCATAGGCATTCCGCGTTCATGTGCCTCATACGTGTCGAGATGGACATCTGTGATGTAGGTTGGCCGAGATCCGGTGGTATTCGGATTATCTGACCGATTATCGACATACGGATCGACATATTCTCTATGTCGACTCTCCATGTCCACAAGCAAGCGGTATGCGGACTATATCATGTTCGAGCTCGACAATGAGCCCGTCGACTCTCGTGGCGAGCAATGGAATCATCAATGGAATGGGAGGAAACTAATAGGGGCGTCGTCACGATCCAGCGTATGAGCCAAAGTTAATGGGCGGGGGTGAGCACCTCCATATTATGATGCCTCGAGATCAAGGCTAGCTCGATGCGGAATCCGGTCCGTTACTTCATCGACTCCACTTTCACGCCATGGCGCTTCGAGCAGAGCCATCTCTCAGAATATGAGCATCTTGATTGGGTATGTTCGAACGGAAGATGCATGCGGCATGTTCTTAGCTCGACCTTTCCAATCGGTCCATGATTTCGGGTAATCGAAGATATGCATGAAGTTGTTACCATTCTTTGATTTCTTTGGGATTACGATTCGAGAAGAGTCGATCTCTACGACATCTTCTGGACAAGGCGTGCCTATCGTCGAGCCGTTCTACGAAGACCCAAGCGTTACTTGTGGGCATTATATGATCAAGCGGCGATCAATCTTCCTTTGCCCAATCCGAGCTCACAAGCATAAGCGATGACTACTCGGATGCCGTTGGAATATGAGTCCTACGCATCTATGCATGGGCGCGGCGGTGAACTCGCAAAGCGATGTCGAGGCGACAACGGACGAGGAAGCGAAGCGAGCAAGTGAGAGTGGCTCTTGAGGCGACGATATTACGCCCACCGGTTGGACGACCGGGTTTATTATCGATTAGATCCACATCAGATGGATCGTCTACCATATTGGCGGGAACTTGACGCCGATTATGGAGCGGCAACCATCTACGCGACACAAGCACGTCTCGGCACACGAAGATGATGGAGATGATCGACAATGGAATCGATGGCGTGGTTTTATCTTCCCCGGAGTGGCAGTGACTTTCAGGTAAGTTTTCTCCAACTACTCTTTTACGCAAACCTTATTGTTCCACATGTTCACAATAAGTTTGGGGAGTAGTGAGAACGAGTTTAGTTGGTTGAGAATCAGGTTATGTTTTCTATGCTTTATAGGTTTAGTTGTTATGCTTTGGGATCTTTTGTGTGTTTTGTTTTGTTTTCGTTTTGTGTCGTCGATCAGAGTTAAGTGAGTATGTTAATCCATGCCACATGGGATAGAAATTTTGGTGAAATTTAATGATAGTCGCATGATATGTTAGAAAATAGGCATGAATGGCGTGAGATGGCTTAGGACTTATTGTTTTCCCATTGCTTATCTGTGAGACTTGAGCTTCATTGTATACATATCTTGATCTGATTTACATTAATTGTGTGATATCGTGCATGTATTATCTTCTAGAACTTACCCGTGTTTACGTGTCGAGGCTATGATATGTGTTAATTTGGAAAGGATAAAGGCCATCGTTGTTAACCACTATCACCCAACACTAACGATGATATATACCATTTATAGCCTTCTTTGAGCCTTTATTAGACTTTTTCTTTCGATTAACGGATGATAGGATGTGAGGATGGATATGGGAATCAAAGGGTGAAATTTTGATGTAGTGATGATGAAAAAAGTTTCGTTAGAAAAACACATACGTGGTGAAGAATAGTACCTTTGTTGTATAAGATAAACCAATAAGCTCTAGAAAAGAAAAGAAAAAGAAAAATGTTAAGTTCACTATGATTGTTGAGCATAAAGTCTTTAATCAAAGTATAGTACTATACGTGGCATTAAGCGTTGATTGTACGTTGGAAAGAAGAGGAAAATGGGCGAAGTCCATATGTGTCGAAAAGTATAAATGAGAGTGCTTGGAATGTTTTGAGTCACTTAGCCATATTTTCCTACCTTAACCAATGTGCTACATTACTGACCTATGAAAAGACCTCTTTGATCTAATTGAACATGGCGGTGGAGATATTGGAAGCAGCAAGCCTATGGTAAGATGTTGCATTGCATTGATCGTTGAGTGTATACCGTCAACATTTCTTTATGAGTTGAGTGTATCTATATTTTACACACATGCCGTTGTGAGGTTGAATTAAATAAGTTTTTCCGTCGATTGTTGTTTGTGTTTAGTTGACTAACGTCGTCATGTGCACTAATGTTTTATGGCGTTGATATGTTTACGAGCCTAGAATGGTTATCATCTTTGCTACGCTCGTTGATCTTTCGTTGTGTCTTTTGTTTTGGTTTTGTTTGAGGACAACAATGATTTAAGTTTGGGGGTTTGATAGCGCATTTACACGTTTATAGTTGATATTTGAAGATGAGTTTAGCTCGTTTAGTAATGCGTTACGTATTGATTCTAATGTTTATCTATTTCTAGAAGACTGCTCTTGGGTGTTCTTTTGGTGTTGTGTGGGTCCATATGTTGAAAATCGAAGCAAGCGAGCCCTTACAGGCAAAACACAATCTGGCGTGTTTCTAGCGACAACTGGGTCCTGAGGCTTCCGCTATGGGAAACGCGAGAACCCGCTCTACTGCGACAGCGATAATGTGCCCTATGGCAGCTGTCGAGAAGCCATGGGCGATTTCGCGACCTCTTGAGAATGACTAGCGACCGGTCGGTGATGGTGCAAAGCGGCGCGAGGCGACCAGCGGCGAGAGTCGTGCGAGACTTACCCTGAGCACGCGACGGCGCGAAGTGGTCGCGAGGCGAGGCGAAGGAAGAATTAGGGTTTGGTGTGCTATATGGCGGCACACCCCTTAACCGAGACCTCGATTCGAGCCTCTTTTCTCGGTTTTTCATAAGTTTTGAGAGTTTAACTTTGCTTCCATATAGTTTCATTCTAGAGTTGTTTCTGGTTGTTTTAGTTAGTTTACGTTTTGTTCTGATCCGGAGCGTTTCAATCGGACGATCTCGCAATTTTCCGTTTTTCTGAGGTTGGGATTGAAGCCGTGTTCATCAACGCTACATCAGGGTTTTATATATTTAATTTCCGTCTTTATGGTTAAATCGTTTTCATTTACGTTTATTATTACGCTAGTTTTTCGTTCTAATCCTAAGGGTTTGCATGATTCGATCCTATATGTTGTGATTCGACTTATCGTTATTACCGTCCATATTGATTCATGATTCGATTGTGCTTATTTATATGTGTTACGGTATCAATCTCGATGCATATTGGTTGTCGGTTAATTACGTAATTATATTAGTTGTCGATCGATATCGATGCATGATACGAATGAGCTGAATTAGAGTCGTTTGAGATAGGATATTTAGGAAGCATATTCTTTGTGATCCGTTTGGGTTACTTGTTTTCACTAGAGCGTATGAGTAATAGGGAACTAGTAATCTACAAGCCCTTTGTAATAATGTGAATTGTCGGTTATATATGTGATCTTCATTTATGCGGATTAAAATTGGTTAATAGAAGCAGGATAAACATCGTTGTGGATAGGATTAACTGCAGCCCTGGGTTGAGTGTCTTTCTTGTTTTTAAACATCCAGTGTTTATTGCTTTAATTTACTTCTTTTTGTACCTTTGCTTTGGATTGAATTCGAAGCCTAAAATCTCACAAAACCATTTTGTTGCTTGGATAATGATGAATCCTGTTGAGGTTAGCCTACGTATTTTATATATTACAATCAATGTGGATCGATACTTAAACCTATATTTACACCTTTTAGTGTTAGAAAATTAGCGATCAAATTTTGGCGGCAGTTACTTAGTTGTAAGTCATATAGAATAACTTGACAATTTGGAATTATTAATTGATTGTACTTTTATTTTTATTTTATTCCTTGACCTCGATTCCTTCTTTTCTCGGGTGGTTTATGTTCTGAGGTCAGGACCTCTGAACTACTTTGATCCGATCGAAAATTCACAAGGAGAAGGAGGCGGGCGAAGAAGCAATGTGATCGAATAGCAGGCGTTCCTCCGAAGTAGACTGCTTTGTTGGCGGTTCCGCGACAATCTGGCACTGATTGGCGACTATGGGACTCGTTGTCCACCTCGGGAGCGTGAACCATTGAATTACATGTGGACCTCCTACCAGAGCAATTTCAAGAGGCGGATGGGGCCCAAATAGCATAACAATTTTGGTGAAGCCGTCTGATCGGCATGGTTCAGGGAGGCGGTTCGGAGGAGAGTCAGGAGGATCCGAACACCATCTGAGAGACCTATCTGACATTTGTGACACCATCAAGCAGAATGGGGTGCCACAGACACAATCGGATCACGTATGTTGGATTCTCTACGCAATCAGCGAAGGGCGTTCGAACCTTAGATCGTCACGGGCATCAACGGTTGGGCGATTACGTGAGAAATTCCTGAGTACTTTCCTCCGGCTAGGCACGAAGAGATCGCCTAGATTTCCCCTCCCGATTAGGAGATGAATCTTTATTAGTCGTGGGAAAGATTCGGGGCCTATTGAAGGTGCCCAGGCATGAGTTTCGAGGGGCGGCAGTTACGTTGCTGATGGTGACACCTCACGAGGTTGTTGATGCATCGGGGGGTTGCCTTTTGAGCAGGCGTTGAGCGAGGCCAGCCGCGTCATAGAAGATGATGGCGGCAGCGTTATTCGATGGCCGATGGAGAGACAGGTGGTGAAGGCGCTACCGTTGAAGGTGATTGATACGATAATATTATGGAGCAGTTCACCTTGTAAAGATCAATTTGAAAGAAAAGAAATGGAAAGGCGGCTTCGGATAAATGCTGCTGATCGGAGATAATGGTGAGGGGTGAATTACATAAATCGGAAACAGCGTCACGGGGAATCCGTACAATCTAACGGAAAATCACCCAAATTTCTCGTCGCCAACTGACAATTTTCAACGACCCTCGCACGGGTTTCTCGATTCGAGCGGGTGATTGAAAACACGAAGAAAGGAGTTTAGAGGACATGATCGGCCAGTTGGTTGTAGCAACCAACAATTGTACCGAAACGAAGTCGTTTATAACAACACGAGGCTGAAGATCAATCATTTGGAATCCTGTGGACTATGGAAAGCACATGAAGATGATGGAGAATCAAATAAGTCGGATAATACTGTGAAATGGGCGGCAAGTCGGGCACATTCCAATGTATCTGAGTGAACAAAAATCAACGTAATGCCATTCATTTGAGGTGGGCGAGCTTATCAAAGTCACGAGGAAGCGAGAGCAGACAGGGAGAGAATCTGGGACCGAGCTCGCGACCTCGAGCCGACCACGAGAATCTGACGGAGTTCGCGGCGGCTCGGAGGCCACAAGTCAGCAGCCCACGACATATCCGATCAGAGGACCTAGCGAGCGACCTAGCGTCGGGATAATTACTGCGACGAGAAATCATCTGAAGCTTGAGCGCACCTAGCGCGAGCGCCCGTCGTCCTGAGCGAGAGGATCTTGTACATGCCTAGCTGACCGCGCTGCCAGCGTCTATGGTCAACTCATGAAGGCGTTGTGAAGAGATTTCGGCGTACGTGCCTCCAATTCCGATTTCCAAGCGTTTAGTCGAGCCAGTCGGCGAAAGTTAACTGATTCATGGAGATGTTTAGGTGCATCAATATTCCTTTACGATGCACTTGAGATATGTCGGGTTATGTGAAGTTTTGAAGGATGCCGTTGCCCGATAAAAGAAGCTTGGGAAATTCGAGGCGATAAATACGTCTCGAAAAGTGCGATCTTTGTCTTGCGAAAAAGTTGCCCTTCAGCGAAGAATCCGGTAACCGCGCAGCATGCGTCGTGGAGAACAGACATTCTCTAAGGTTACGCTGGTGATTTTGGGGCAAGATCAACTCGATGCCGTTGTCCATTTTTACCGATTGGAGATTGGTAGATTGCCGACCACCATAGCTCTTCGCGATGCGGAACACATCTGGTGACTTATCCAAGAAAGGGATAAGTGGAGGGCGTGTCGTGAAAGTTCGATTTCATCTTCCGCTGATTCGTGTTCTCAGACATGCGAGAGGATGGGAATACCCTTATTCTCAAGAGGCCATTCCTACCACCGGTGAGCATCTGATGAGCGCGAAGATGGAGATCTCGCTCTCGAGTTACATGGCAGAATGAAAATTCTACTATGATGCTTGAAGCGCAGCGCAGAAGACTCATGGAAGATTGTCGAAGTTATAGGCAAGGTTGGCCCACTCACTTTCAATCAGTTGATCCGGTGGAGTTTTGTATCAGAACTCTCGATTTTCCTCCTGCAGACCTGACTGAGGCATGTGAAGATTTTAGAGTATCTTGAGTCCATCGATGAAGTCAAGGGCCTCCACAGGAATCGGCCTATTGGAGTGTGAGGAAGCCGATGGAGGCAGGTGCGCCGTGGTGAAGGAAGAGACTACATCTAAGACTGGAGTTGAAAGCAGCTTGCTGACCACCTGCAGATGCCTTCTTAGGCGATGATGAGCGCGTCCGTGATAATATCTTCGGCTTCTGGTCGATGAGGAGACACGTAGCGATGGTTGTGGCTGAAGCAGAGTACAGTCAGAATTGGTGACGATTTCGATATCGTTAGCTCGACCCTCGACCTTGCACCGGATCCTGTTGAGAATGAATACAAGCGGTGTCAACCTCAACGCCCGATTGAATCCGCAATCAAGAGGGTCCGACGAAAAAAGTGTTGAAGTTCTTAGAGCGCGGGCATGATCTATGCCATATCACAGAGAGCGGGTTAAGCCCTACTCAGTGGTATCCAAGAAAGGGTATCACGGTGATCGGAGATGGCAACACGAGCTTGTGGCAACAAGACTCGTACGGATGGCAGTTTGCATCGACTATCGGCTCGAACACGCCAGAGAAGCACCATTTCCCGCCCTTTATCGATCGGATGTTGGACAGACTAGCGGGGTATGAGTTCATCTGCTTTCGATGGATATTGGTACAATCGATTGCCATCGCCCGAAGATCGCCAAGGCAGCTTCACTTGTCCGATGGAGTTTTGCCATAGGCTAATGCCGTGGTTGTGCAATGCTCACACGCTTCCGAAGGTGCATGATGTCCATCTTCCATGGTTGATCGAGAATACTTATAGTCTTTATGGACGACTTTCCGTGTTGCTTTCGTTCGACCATTGTCTCATAATTTGTCACAAAGCTCATTGAGTGTGAGGACGAATCTTGTTCTCAATTGGGAAGGCATTTCATGGTGAAGGAAGTATCGGCTTGCATCTAGAGTTCGCGCGAGGGTTTGAAGTGGATCGAGCAAAGATACGCGCTAGTCGGAACCCTCCGCCACAAAATGTCAAGTCGCTGAGGAGTTTTCGTCATGCGGGTTTTACAGACGGTTCATCAAGTTTCGGCGATCACGAAACCATTGTGTGGTTGCTCGAAAAGATATGAGTTGTGTTCACGAAGGAGTGTTTGGAGCTCGAGAAATTGAAGTTCAGCGATCTCGACTCGCGTTTTGGTCTCCTGATTGAGTCAGTTCGAGCCGATCAACGGCGATCTGCGATCGGTCTGTATTGGCAGTAGAAAGCGAGAAGTTTTCTCCGAGTCATCTATTATGCAAGTAAGACTCTCGACTACTGCTCAATGAATTACACCACCACTGGTAAGGAATTACTTGCTGTGGTCTATGCTTCGATAAGTTTAGACCTTGTTGCGTGGGCCTCACACATCATTGTACCGATCATGCCCCATTAGTCTGTATCTGCTGCAAGAAAGATTGGAAGCGAATTGGTGAGATGGATCCTCCTTCAAGAGTTCGAATGGAAATCAAAGATAGAAAGCGGAGAATGTGGTTGCCGACCACTATCGCATTGAGAAGCTTGATCGAGGAGAGGATAGGAAGATTGGCATAAAGGAGAACTTCCCGAGACGAGCACATCTTGAGCGGCTATGATCGCACACATGGTATTCTGATTTGTCAATTATTTGGTGATTGGAGGTTTACCCATCGTCAAGGTCATTTGAAAAAAGTCCCACGATGTTAAGTTCCTATTATTGGGACGATCTCCGTCTCTACCGCCGATGTGCCGATGGTTGATACGCCGCCATGCGTTCCCAAGAGATGGGAGAACATAATCCTGAGTGCCACGCGTTCGTTGCGGAGGCCATTTTGCAACGCCAAAAGATGTACGCAAAGATTTGCCGATAGGATTCTTTTTCGCCTCGATCTTCAAAGATTGCCAATCTTTTATCAGAGTTGTGATCATTGTCAAAGAGTGGTGAATGTCACTAAGAGCGACGATGCCAAAAAACCATCATGGAGGTGGAACTATTTGACGTATGGGGATCGACTTCATGGGTCCGTTCACTATCTTGTGCTACCGATATTCTTCTCTTGTGTAGTGCGTTTCCTTGGGTAGGAGCGATCATTTCGGAACGACTCCAGGTAGTGATCAAGTTCCTTCACAAGAACATTCGACTCGATTTGGAGTCCCGAGGCGTTGATCAGATGAGGGGATCGCATCAATAATAAGGGCTAAAGCAGTCTAGGAATATGGTATGCAAGATCGTAGTCGCTCACCAGTCCACCAAGCAACGGGCAGCGAGCTGCATCACGGAGACAAGTGCATTCTAGAAAATCGGGTTGTTATAGATTGGGCGAGCTTGGATGATGCTCTTGGGCTTACGGACGCGCTACAAAGCCCCATCGGCTATCTCCATATCAATGGTATTTGCGTAAACACGCCATTTCGAACGAGCACAAAGCATATTGCGGCGACGGAGAATCGAATGGTTCATGAGGCGGGTATGATGAGAAGTGACCACGCTGTTGGAGCTCGACGGTGGAGAATGAAGGTTTCGATAATTCTTGCGGATAAGTCGAGAGTCTCGAATTTCACGACTCCCATTCGGTTAAAGTTTTCGCCGGGTAATGAAGTCTTACTTTACAATGCTCGCTCTAGCTCTATTCCCAAAGCTCAAGTCAAGATGGTGAGGGCGATTATCTTGCTTTACGCTCGCTTGCAATGGGAGTTACTGAGCCCTAGACTGGGGGCAACATTTTTAGTGATACTGGCATTCTCAGAATCTACTTCAAGTCCACTTCTGATCAGAAAGTCAGGGACCAGCTAAACGAACCATGATATGAGTCGCTCGACTAGCGAGCGATAATTCTAACCGTTGGAGGAACCCGATACACCAACTTTTGTTTTTGTTGTTCGCTTTTTTTTTGGTCGTGTTTCTTTTTGTATCAGGTTGTTGTTTTGTTAGATCCCAAGTTTAATAGCTTTTTAAAAAAATAAAAATAAAATAGTACTAGCGACCACCCTAGCGCGTGAGTGCAATGAAAGTGTGCGGAAATCTAGGACGATGGTTTTTCGGCGACAGAAGCATGGGTGGCTCAGCAGATCGCGAACTCACCATCTGTAAGATCCGTCGCGACCCGCCCCTCGACCAGCGCCGGACTGGCGTTTACCACTTATTTCTCCCAAAATTTAACCCCACACACACACAGCGTTTTCTGAAAGAAGCGGAAACCGCTTCCCCATCTCGAGCACACAGCACCCTCTTCCCATTTTCCATGCATTACCCATCAAATCCACCCAAGTATGCCTATTGTTTAATTCTTCACGGGTTTACATTTATTGAGCATGATTAGGAAGGATTTGTTCCATTTATCCTCTCGAGGTGGTTTAATTAACTTTGAGAGACTAGGAGCTTATTTCTTTAGATACATTTGCTTGAGAATGATTTGTCCAATGATAGGTTTATTCACGCTTTACACGATATTGTTAGTCTAATGTGCCTACATTGTTGATTTGGGTTTATAATTTGTGAAATAGCGTTTACATTATCTCTGCTTGACGGCTATGCGACACACGCATCAGTGCCATTACCGGGCGTCGTTCTGCGTCGTGCTAAGGCTGCCAGCAGCGCTGTCGATGTCGAGAAGTCATGCTCCTAGCGACGCTAGAGTCTCGAGGGCGATCGCTAGCTCTCTAACGCCGTCAATTTTGAAATTTTTTCGTCAGGTGTGTGTTGTTTCCCATTGTGTGTTATCTGCAGATCATATGACAATAGGGGAAATAATTTGATTGTGAAGTTTGGGGATCTATATTTAGCATTTTAGTCTGACGTGTTTTGATTGTTTCATTCATAGCACGGCTAACTTTGAAATTCTTTTAGGTACAAATATGCCGCTACTCACCAGGTAAGCGAAAGCGAGCATTGTCTCCACTTCCAACACACGGTACGACAAGATGATTTCCACGATGAGCATCATGATGAGCCTCACGACGGAGCCAGCGGCACCACCGGATGAATTCGATCCGAAAATTTTGGGGTCGACCGCCAAGTGACTCGTCGGAAGCGCTGGGATAGATTGCGTAGATACCGGCATAGCATTCGCGTTCACTGTCTCCAATCTTGTCAGAGATGGACATCACCAATGATGTGCGTGGTTGCGAGAGGATCCGGTGATTCGGTATTATCGCCAATTATCGACATAACGGATCCGACATCAAATTTTGTCACTCTCCATGTCCACAGACACGGTATGTCGGACTATATCATGTTCCAGCCACAATGAGCCCCGCTCAGACTCCGGGAGCGAGCAATGGAATCATCGATGGAGATGAGAAACTACATGGACGCGGTCGAACACGTCAAGCGTATAGCCAAGTTAATGGACGCCCACTCGAGCAACTCCATATTATGATGCACGCGAGATCGGGCTAGCTCGCAGAAGATCCGGCGTCCTTTCTTCACGCTCCTCACTTTCACCTTGCATGGCGCTCTGACGCTAGCCTTTGCTCCTCTCACAAGATATGAGCATACTGATTGGAGCTATGTTCAACCGGAAGATGCATGCGCATGTTTTAGCTCAGACTTTCCATACACTCAGGGCCTTTGGGTAATTCAAGATATGCATGATCTGCTTCCCATATCTGATTTCTTTGGGATTACGATTCGAGAGTCCGATCTCCACGATCTTCCTCGGACACATGGCGTGCATAGCCCGTGACGCTCTGAAAGCGCCGACGCTACTTGTGTTATATGATCAAACGGCCAATCAATCTTCCTGCCCCAATCCCGAGCTCATTGCATAAGCGATCTACCCGGATGCAACGTAATATGAGCTCCCACTTTATGCATGGAGGCAGCCGTGAACCGCAAGCGCATGTCGAGCGCCGACGAGCACCAAGATGAGAGCAGTAGCTCTGAGCGGCGCCAGATGCGGGATATCACTCCGCCACCGCGTTAAGGCGACCGGGATTTATTATCGATTAGATCACATAGATGGTCGTCTCAACCATATTGCGGGACTTGACATCGATATGGAGCAGCGCAAGCCATCTAACGCATGACAACAACAACATCTCGAGCAACAACGAAAGATGTGGAGATGATGCGAAATGGAATCGATGGCGTGGATTTTATCCACGGAAATAGGCGTTTGATAGGTAAGTTTTCTCTCCAATCTTACTCTTTCCAAACCTTATTGTTTCCACATGTTCACAATAAGTTTGGGGAGAGTAAGAGAGTAGTTGGTTGAGAACTCAGGTTATGTTTTCTATGCTTATAGGTTTAGTTATTATGCTTGGATCTTTTACGTGTTTTGTTTGTGTTTCGCTTTTGTCACGATCAACGAGTTAAGTGAGTATGTTAATCCATGTAATGTGATAGAAATTTTTGGTGAAATTTAATGATAGTCGCATGATATGTTAGAAAATGAGCATGAATGAGGATGGCAGAACTTATTGCTTTTCACCATTGCTTATCCGTGAGACTTGAGCTTCATAGTATATATCTTGATCGCTGATTTACATTAGTGTGATATCGTGCATGTGATTATCTTCTAGAACTTCACCGTGTTTCGTGTCGACGGCTATGATATGTGTTTGAATTTGAAAGGATAAATGCCAGCGTGACACTTTACCGCATGAACACTAACCCTGATGATATATACCATTTGATCGCCTTCTTGAGCCTTTATTAGACTTTTTCTTTCGATTAACGGATGATAGGAGGTGAGGATGGATATGGAATCAAAAAGGGTGAAATTTTGATGTAGTGATGATGAGAAAAGTTCTCGTTAGAAAACACATGCGTGGTGAAGAATAGTACCTTGTTGATAAGATAAACCCTATAAGCTCTGAAAAGAAAAAAGAAAAAGAAAAATGTTAAGTTCACTATGATTGTTGAGCATAAAGGTCTTTAATCAAAGTATAGGTACCTTCTGTGGCATTAAAACGCTGATTTAGCACGTGGAAAAGAAGAGAAAATGGAGAAGTCCATATGCTCGTCAAAAGTATAAACGTGGGTGCTTGAATGTTTTGAGTCACTTAGCCATATTTTATCCTACCTTAACCTATGTGCCTACATTACAACCTATGAAAAGACCTCTTTGATCCTAATTCGCAAAACAATGACGCAGCGGTGGAGATATTAGAAACGCAGCAAGCCTATGGTAAGATGTTGCATTGATTTGATCGTTGAGTGTATACCGCTCACATTTTCCTTATGAGTCGAGTGTATCCTATATTTTACACACACCGTTGTGGTCTAATTAAATAAGTTTTGCCGCCAATTGTTGTTTGTGTTGTAGTTGACTAACTTCGCATGTGCACTAATGTTTTGAGCGCTTGATATGTTTCGAGGCCTAGAATGGTTATCATCTTGCTACGCTCAGATCTTTTCGCTGCTTCTTTTGTTTTGGTTTTGTTTGAGGACAAACAATGATTTAAGTTTGGGGGTTTGATAAGCCGCATTTTACCGTTTATAGTTGATATTTGAAGATGAGTTTAGCTCGCTTATATGCGTTCACGTACTGATTCCTAATGTTTTATCTATTTCTAGAAGATCCTGCCTCTGGTTCTTTGGTGTTTAGTAGGTCCATATGTTGAAAATCGGAAGAACCGAGCGCACGAGCCAAAAACACATCAATCGGCGCTTTACTGGCACCGCTAGCGGTCGCTGGGGGCGCTAGGAACCGAGAACCGGCATACCTGCGACCGCGATAATGTGCCGCTAGCAAAGCCACGCGTCGAGAATGCCATGAGCGATTTCTGCGACTTTGAGAATGACTAGCGACGCTAGTCGCGTGGGACGGCGGCGAGAGGCAACCAGGCGAGAGGGCGCGAGCTACTCGCGCCGGCATGACAGGACGCTGGTCGGGTGCATGCCGCGAAGGAAAATGTAGGTTGGGCGACTATATACGGCAACACTCGCGCCCCAACTTCGACCCCGATTCAGCCTTTTTCTCGTTTTTCATAAGTTTTCAGAGTTTTAGCTTTAGCTTCCATATAGTTCATTCTAGAGTTGTTTTCTGATTGTTCTTGTTAGTTTACTTTTGTTCGATCCGAGACGTTCGTCGGACGATCTCTGCAATTTCCGTTCTTCGAGTGGTTGGATTCAAGCCACGTGTTCATCCAACCTACTCATGGTTTTATATATTTAATTTCCTCTTTATGGTTAAATCGATTTTATTAGCTTTATTATGTACGCTAGTTTTTTCTCTCAATCTTGGGTTCTATGATTCGATCCTATATGTTGTGATTCTCATCGTTTTACACGTCCATGCATTGATTCATGATTGATTGTGCTTATTTATATGTGTTGGTTTCGATCAATCTCGATGCATATTTGGTTGTCGGTTAATTACGTAATTGTGTTAATTGTCGATCGACTATCGAATGCATGATACTAAGAGCTCTGATCTCAGCTGAGATAGATATTGCAGTGAAGTATTCTTTGTGATCCGTTGGGTTACTTGTTTTCACCAGAGCGAAGAAATAGGGAAAACTAGTAATCATGACCGCTTTTTCAATAATTGTAAATTGCTCAGTTATATATGTGATCTTCCATTTTGTCGGATTAAATTGGTTAATAGAAGCATGTGATAAACATACGCTTGTGGATAGGATTAATCGACCCTAGGGTTAGTCGCCTTTTTCTCATTTTAAACATCCCAGTGTTTATTGCTTTAATTTACTTCGCTTTTTTACCTTTGCTTGGATTGAATTAGAAGCCTAAAATCTCACAAACCCATTTTGTTGCTTGATAATGATGAATCCTTGTCAGTTAACACGTATTTTCATATACAATCCGTGGATACGATATCTTAGCTCCTATATTTACACCTTTGTGTTGAAAATTAAGCATCGACCATTCGCGTCCTCGAGGGTATTACTCATGATGAGATACTGCACAATTTGGATATACATGAGAGTTGAGGCTTCCCCTCCTATTCTCATATTACTTCCTTGCGAGTGCAAGATCGCTTCTTTCAGATCCGGATAGCTCTTATGATTCTTCCGGACCTCACGAACTACTTTGATCCGAAATCGAAAATTCACAGGAGAAGGCAGGCGAAGAAGGAAGCAATGTGAAATCGAGAATAGCAGGCGTTCCTCCGTAGGCTGCTTTGTTGGCGGTTCAAATCGGCCTAATTGGCGACTATGGGACTCGTTGTCCACTGCTCGGGGCGACAAGACATTTGAATTACATGTCTGAGACCTCCACCGAGCAATTTCAAGGGGCGGATGGGGCCCAATGCAGCTAATTTTGGTGACCCGTACTGTCGGCATGGTTCAGGAGGCGGTTCGGAGGAGGAGTCACGGAGGATCCGAACACCCGTCTCGAGACCTATCTCATTTGTGACACCATCAAGCAGAATGGGGTGCCACAGACACAATCGGATGCGTATGTTCGGATTCTCTGCTGAAATCAGCGAAGGTGGTTCGAGACCTTAGATCGTCACGGGCATCGCGTTGGGCGATTACGTGAGAAATTCCTTTGATACTTTCCTCCGGCTAAAAGACGAGAAGATCATAGCGATTCCCACTCCCGATTAGGAGATGAATCTTTATTAGTCGTGGGAAGATTCGGGGCCTATGAGAAGGTGCCCACATGGATTTTCGAGGGGCGGATTACCCGTTTCTGACGGTGACACCTCGCCGGTGTTGATGCATCGGTGAGGGTTGCCTTTTGAGCAGGGCGTGTGAGCGAGGCCAGGCCGCGTCATAGAAGAGATGGCGACAGCAGTTGCTCGATGGCGATGGAGAACGGGTGGTGAAGGCTCTACCGTTGAAGGTGATTAATCGATAATATTATGGGCGATTCACCTTGTTAAAAGTCAATTTGAGAAGAAAAGAAATGGAAAGGCGGCGGCTCGGATAAATCTTTGAGTCGGAGATAATCGGTGGGGCGTGAATTACATAAATCGGAACAACCGTCACAGGGGTCCGGTACAATCCTAACAACAATCACCCAAATTTCGTCGCCAACCAATTTTCAACGACCTCCACGGGTTTCTCGGTTCGAGCGGATGATTCAAGGAGCGAAGAAGAGGTTTAGAGGACATGATCGTGAGTTGGTTGTAAGCAACCAACAATTGTACCGAATCGGTCGTTTATAAGCAACACGGGCTGAAGATCAATCATTTGGAATCCTTGTGGCGGCTATGGAAAGCACATGAAGATGATGGAGAATCAAATAAGTCGGAATAACCGCTGTGAGATGGGCGGCACAAGTCGGGCCAATTTAAAGTGTCTGGAGGTAAACTAAAAATCATTGTAATGCCATTCATTTGAGGTGGGCGAGGCTTATCAAAGTCAGAGCAGAGCGAACAGGAGAAGTCTCGCGACCGAGCTCGCGACCTCGAGCCGACCACGAGAATCTGGCCACGGAGTTCGCGGGGCGGCCAGGCAACAAGTCAGCAGCCCCACGACATATCGATCGAGGACTGTGACGTGCGGTCGGTGAGTAATTACAATGGCAATCATCTGAAGCAGACCTAAGCGCCCGGCGCCAGCGTCGCGATGAAGGAGGATCTTGTACATGTACTGCGACGCTGCGCGATCGCTGAGTCCAATCATGAAGGCAGTTGTGAGATTCAGGCGTCGTGCCTCCAATTCCGTTTCAAACCGTTTAGTGACCCAAGTCGGCGAAGTTAACTGATTCATGGAGATGTTTGGTGCATCAATATTCGCTTTGATGCACTTGAGATATGTCGGGTTATGTGAAGTTTTTGAAGGATGCCGTTGCCAATAAAAAGAAGCTTGGAAATTAGGGATAAATCATCTCGAGAGTGCGATCTTCTTGCAAAAGTTGCAGCTCAGCGAGAAAGATCGGGTAGCCGCATAGCATGCGTCGTCGGAGGACAGACATTCTGGGTTACATGTGATTTGGGGCAGCATCAATCGATGCCGTTGTCCATTTTAACGATTGGAGATTGGGGAGATCAAGCCGACCACCATAGCTCTTGGATGGAAGACACATGGTGACTTATCCGAAAGGGATAGTGGAGGGCGTGCTCGTGAAGTTAAAGTTATCTTCGGTGATTTCGTTGTTCTCGACATGCGGAGGATGGAATACCTCTTATTCGGGCGACCATTCTAGCTACCGTGAGCATTGATGCGTGCAAGATGGAGATCTCACCTTCAGAGTTAACGGCGAGGAGATGAAAATCTCTATATATGATGCTTGTAAGACTGCGAGAAGACCATGGAAGATTGTCGAGTTATAGGCGGTATCGCCCTCGCTTTGTCGGTTGATCCGGTTGGGTTTTGTATGCGAACTTCGATTTTCTCACCATGAGACCTTGATGAGGCATGTGACAAGATTTTAGAGTATCTTGAGTCCATCGATGAAGTCGAGGCCTCACAGGGAATCGATTGCCTTATTTGGATGTGAGGAAGCCGATTGGAGGGCCAACCGTGGTGAAGAAGGAAGAGACTACAGAAGATGGAGTTGAAAGAGTTGCGGACCACTGCGGTATTACCTTCTTAGCGATGATGAGTGCGTGATATATCTTGACTTTGGTGATGAGAACACGAAGCGATGGTTGTCTTTGCGGTACAAATACGTAATTGGGTGGGCGATTTACGATATCGAAAGTCGACCCCGATTTGCATGCACGGATCTGTTGGAGAATGAATACAAGCCAAGGTGCAACCTCGCGCCCGATTGAATCACGCGATGCAGAGTCGTCGAGAAAAGATGTTGAAGCTCTTAGGCGGGCGTGATCTATGCCATATCCGGCGGTGGGTTAACCTACTCAAGTGGTATCAAGGGGGGTATCACGGTGATCGGAGGCAGACGAGCGAGCTTGTGGCAACAAGACTCGTAACGGGATAAGCAGTTGCATCGACTATCGTGCTACGAACACGGCCGAGAAAGACCATTTTCCCCTTTATTGATCGGATGTTGGACGGCTAGCGGGTATGAGTTCTCTTTTCTCGATGGATATTGGTACAATCAGTTGCCATCGCCCGAAGATCAACACAATGGCGTTCACTTGTCGTATGGAGTTTTCGCCTATGGCGAATCGTTGGGATTGTGCTCCAACGCCCGTTCAAGGTGCATGATGTCCATCTTCCATGGGTTGATCGAGAATATTATGGAAGTCTTTATGGGCGACTTTTCCGTGTTTGGCTCTTCGTTCGACCATTGTCTCCATAATTTGTCACAAGTCTTGCAAAGATGTGAGAGAATCTTGTTCTCAGGGAGAATGCCGTTTCATGGTGAAGGAAGGTATCGTGCTTGGTCACAAGTCTCGGCCAGGTTTGGAAGTGGATCGAGCAAAGATAGCCTCGAGCGCCTCCCCCTACAAATGTCAAATCGAGAGTTTTCTCGGTCATGCGGGGTTTTATAGGCGGTTCGTCAAGTTTCTCGGCGATCACGAAACCATTGTGGATTACTCGAGAAAGATATGAGATCGTGTTCACGAAGGTGTTTGGGCGTTCGAGTGGAGTTAGCCACTCGACTCGGTTTTGGTCTCTTTGATTGGGTCGACCATTCGGTGATGTGTGATCTGACGATTAGGCGATCGGTCTTGTATTGGGGTGAAACAGGCTTTCTGTCTCTGCAAGTAAGACTCGACTCTGCTCAAATGAATTACACCACCACGGAGAAGGAATACTAGCGTGGTCTATGCTTTCGTTAGAGTTTTACTTATTTGGTGAGCGCCCGCCGTACCTGCTGATCATGCGATTTAGTCAGTCACATTGAGAAGATTGAAGAATTGGTGAGATGGATCCTCCTTCTTCAGAGTTCGACATGGAGGATAGAAAGGGGTTGTGAGAATGTGGTTGCCGACCACACCAGCGATTGGAGAAAGGTCGAAGGAGGGATAGGAAGATTGGCATAAAGAGAACTTCGGGCAGGCACATCTTGGCGTCATTGATCGCACATGGTATCTTGATTTTGTCAATTATTTGGTGATTGAGTTTACCTCCATCGTGCAAGGTCATTTGAAAAAGTTTCTCCGATGTTAAGTTCTATTATTGGAACGATCCTCTCTACATGCGATGTGCGATGGTTTGATCGTCATTGCGTTCCCAAGGAGAATGGGAGAACATAATCCATGAGTGCCAGGTTCGTTGTTGGAGGCCATTTGCGGCTGACGAGGCGGTGACAAAGATTTGCCACGATGGATTCTTTTGGCCTTGATCTTAAAGATGCCAATCTTTTATCAAGTTGTGACGTTGTGTCGAAGAGTGGGGAATGTCACTAAGAAGGCGAGATGCCACGAGAAAACCATCATGGAGGTGGAACTATTTGACGTATGGGGATCGACTTCATGGGTCGTTCCCCATATCTTGTGCTTCACGTATATTCTTCTTCTTTGTGATGCGTTTCCCGTTGGGTGAGAGCAATTCCGGTACATCGAGCGACTCAAGGTAGTGATCAAGTTCTTCACAAGAACATTCGACTCGATTTGGAGTCGAGGCGTTGATCGGTGATGGGGATCGCACTTCAATAATAAGTGGCTGAAGCGGCGTTCTAGCCAATATGGTGTAAAACAGTCACCTCCCCTACCATCCACAAGCGGGCAGGTGGGCTCGCCAGCAGAGATCAAGCGATTCTAAATCGGTTGTTCGGCGAAGTTGGGCCAGCGGTTGGATGATGCTCTTTGGGCTTACGGACTGCGTACAAAGCTCCCGTCGGTATCTCCATATCAAATGGTATTTGGTAAATCACGCCATTAGGTCGAGCGGAGCACAAAGCATATTGGGACGAGGAGAATCAACATGGTTCAAGGAGGCCGGTATGATGGTGACCAGCTGTTGGAGCTCGAGCGAGTGGAGGAATGAAGGTTTGAGAATTCTCGGATATCTGAGGAAGAGCTCGAAATTTCGATCTCACATTCGTGCCAAAGTTTTCGCGGGTAATGAAGTCTTACTTTACAATGCTCGACTCAGTCTATTCCGGAAAGCTCAAGTCAAGATGGTCGGGGCAGTATCATCGCTTGCCGCGGCGCTTAATGGGAGTTCTGAGCTCCTAGACTCTGGGGCAACATTTTTAAAGTGAGCGGCAAGACCTCAAATCCTACTTCAAGTCACACTTGATCGAGAAGTCAAGGTGACCCACTAAACGAACCATGATACGAGGTACCGTCGAGCTAGCGGCGATAATTCTAACAACGGTTGGGAGGTAACCCAACAGCTTTACACTTTTGTTTTTGTTGTTTTCGCTTTTGTTTTGGTTGTGTTTCTTTGTTTGTGTCGTGTTTCGTTGTTTTGTTAGATCCCAAAGTTTAATAGCTTTCTTTAAAAAAAAAAAGTACCTAGCGACCACCCTAGCGACAGCGAGGTCGCAAGGGTGGCCAGCGAAATTGGGCGTATGTTTTTTACGGAGGACAGAGTCGCGGCCAAGCTCGCGATCGCGAACTCGACCGCGAGATCCGTCGTGACCAGCGCCTCGACCAGCGCCCGCCCGTGACCTGCGTTTTACCCTTATTTCTCCCCAAAATTGTAACCCACACACACACACACGTTTTTCTGAAAAAAGAAAGAAACCCTTCCCCTCTCAAGCACACAAGCACCTCTCTTCCCCAATTTTCTTGCATTTCTCCATCAAATCCACCCAAGGTATGCTATATTTGTTTAATTCTTCATGGGTTTACATTTATTGAGCATGATTAGGAAGGATTTGTTCCATTTATCCTCTTGAGGTGGGTTTAATTAACTTTGAGAGACTAGGGCTTATTTTGCTAGATCTGTTTGGTGTTTGAGAATGATTTGTCCAATGATAGGTTTATTCACGTTTATACACGATATTGTTCTGTCTAATGTGCCTACATTGTTGATTTGGGTTTATAATTTGTGAAATAGCGTTTGAAAACATTCTTTTCTGCGCGCTGTGACACCTTTCATGACGGCTTACGCCAGCGTCTGGTGCTTTCATGTGTATACACAAGGCCACGTTCTGGCGTCCGTCGAGCGGCATGGCGGTGTCATGATCTCCTAGCGACCGCTAGGTCTCGAAGGGTGATCGCTAGTTTTCTACCGAGCGTCCAATTTTGAAATTTTTCGTCAGGTGTGTGTGTTTTCCCATTGTGTGTTATCTTGCAAGATCATATGACAATATGGAAATAATTTGATTAAGTTGAAGTTTGGGGATCTATATTTAGCATTTTGGGTTGACGTTGTTTTGATTGTTTCATTCATACACGGCTAACTTTGAAATTCTTTTAGGTACAAATATGCCGTACTCACGGTACAAGCGAAAAGGGCAAGAGCATTGTCTCCACTTCCCACGACGAGACACAAGATGATTTCCACGATGAGCATCATGACGAGCCTCACGACGAGCCACGCATGGCACCACCGGATGAATTCATCCCAAAATTTTGGGGTCGACCGCCAAGTGACTCGTCGAGCCGTTGGGATAGATTGGTGAGACTACGGCATAGGCATTCACGCTTCGTGCCTCAATACTTGTCAAGAGATGGACATCACCAATGATGTGACGTGGTTGGCCGAGAGGTCCGGTCAGATTCAGCTATCACGCCCAATTATCGACATACCGGATCCCGACACTCAATTTTGTCGACTCTCCATGTCCACAAGACAAACGGTATGCCGGACTATATCATGTTCCAGCCGACAACGAGCCCCGCCAACTCTCGTGGACGAGCTTAATGGAATCATCAATGGAGATCCCGAGGAAACTACATAGGGACGCCGAGTACACACCCAAAGCGTATGGCCAGTTAATGGACGCTGACTGAGCACACTCCATATTATGATGCCTCGAGATCAAAGGCTAGCTCGTCACGAATCCGCCGTCCGTTACTTCCACCGCTCCTCACTTTCACCTTTGCATGGCCGTTCGAACGCCGCACTGCCCTCTCACAAGATATGAGCATCTTGATTGAGCTATGTTCAACCGTAAGATGCATGCCGGCATGTTCTTAGCTCAAGACTTCCATATGCAATCCAGGTTTGTAATTCGAAGATATGCATAGGGGATTCGCTTCCATTGCCGATTTCTTTGGGATTACGATTCGAGAGTCCGATCTCTCACGACATCTTCTGGACAAGGCGTGCGCTTTATACGCCGAGACGCTCTGAAGAGGCACCCGACGTTACTTGTGGTCGTTATATGATCAAACGGCCAATCAATCTTCCGCCCGCCCAATCCCGAGCTCACAAGCATAAGCCGATACTTTACCCGGATGCCAAGCGGAATATGAGCTCCTGCGCACATTATGCATGGGCGCGGCGCGTGAACGCGCAAGGCGATGTCGGCGAGCAACGACGAGAGAGCAAGCCGAGCCGAAGTGGCTCCTGAGACAGGCGGCATATTGCACCCGCCACCAGTTCGAGGCGACCCCGGGATTTATGATCGATTAGATCACATAGATGGTCGTCTCAACCATATTGACGGGAACTTGACATCGATTATGGAGCAGCAGCAAGCCATCTACACCCAACAACAAGCACATCTCGAGCAACAACGAAAGATGATGGAGATGATGCAGCAATGGAATCAGTGGCGTGGATTTTATCCGCCACCGGTAGCAATGACTTTCAAGGTAAGTTTTTCTCCCAACTACTTTTTTCGCAAACCTTATTGTTTCCACATGTTCACAATAAGTTTGGGAGAGTAAACGAGTTTGGTTGGTTGAGAATCCTGTTTATGTTTTCTATGCTTTATAGGTTTAGTTGTTATGCTTTGGGATCTTTTGTCGTGTTTTGTTTTGTTTTTCGTTTTTGTGTCTGTCGATCAACGAGTTAAGTGAAGTATGTTAATCCATGTGGCCAATGACGATAGAAATTTTTGGTGAAATTTAATGATAGTGCGCATGATATGTTAGAAAATGACGCATGAATGACGTGAGATGGCTTAGGCTTGTTGTTTTTCACCATTTGCTTATCCTGTGAGACTTGAGCTTCATTGTATACATATCTTGATACAGTTTCTGTTAATTGTGTGATATCGTGCATGTGATTATCTTCTAGAACTTGCCGTGTTTCTGTGTCGAGACCGCAATATGTGTTTCAATTTGAAAGGATAAAGGCCATCGTTGTTAACCACTTATCACCCAAACACTAACCCGATGATATATACCATTTGTCGCCTTCTTTGAGCCTTTATTAGACTTTTCTTTCGATTAACCGGATGATAGGAGGTGAGGATGGATATGGGAATCAAAAGGGTGAAATTTTGATGTAGTGATGATGAGAAAAGTTTCGCTTAGAAAACACATCCGTGGTGAAGAATAGTACCTTTGTTGTATAAGATAAACCCTATAAGCTCTAGAAAAGAAAAGAAAAGAAAAGAAAATGTTAAGTTCACTATGATTGTTGAGCATAAAGGGTCTTTAATCAAAGTATAGGTACCTTCTGTGGCATTAAAACGTTGATTTAGCACGTTGGAAAAGAAGAGGAAAATGGACGAAGTCCATATGTGTCGAAAAGTATAAATGGGGGTGCTTGGAATGTTTTTGAGTCACTTAGCCATATTTTATCCTACCTTAACCTATGTGCCTACATTACAACCTATGAAAAGACCTCTTTGATCCTAATTCGTACACAATGACGCGGTGGAGATATTAGAGAAACGGCAAGCCTATGGTAAGATGTTGCATTGCATTGATCGCTGAGTGTATACACGCCCTACATTTCTTTATGAGTTGAGTGTATCCTATATTTTACACACATGCCGCTTGTGAGGTTGAATTAAATAAGTTTTGCCGTCAATTGTTGTTTGTGTTGAGTCGACTAACTTCGCCATGTGCACTAATGTTTTTGAGCGCTGATATGTTTCGAGGCTAGAATGGTTATCATCTTTGCTACGCTCGTTGATCTTTTCGTTGTGTCTTTTTGTTTTGGTTTTGTTTGAGGACAAACAATGATTTAAGTTGGGGGTTTGATAAACGCGATTTTACACGCTTATAGTTGATATTTGAAGATGAGTTTAGCTCGCTTAATGTGCGCTTACGTATCGATTCCTAATGTTTTATCTATTTCTAGAAGATACCGCTCTTGGGTGTTCTTTTGGTGTTGTGTAGGTCCATATGTTGAAAATCAAGCAAGGAACGACGCACGAGCCAAAACACACAATCTGGCGTGTTTCTAGCGACCAGCCTAGCGGTCGCTAGGCCGGCCGCTAGGAAACACGCGCGAGAACCCAGCATACCGCGACCGCGATAATGTGCCCGCGAGCGAAGCCCAGCGTCGAGAATGCCACTGGACGATTTCTCGCGACCTCTTGAGAATGACTAGCGATCGCTAGTCAGGTCGCGAGGTACCGAAGCGAGCGCAAGAGGCAACCGCGGGCGAGAGGAGTGCGCGCGAGACTTACCTCGCGACCGCACCTAGCGACCGCGAAGGGTGGTCGCGAGACGGCGCGGCAGAAGGGAAAATTAGGGTTTGGGGTGTGCATATATATGGCAACACCCCCGCCGCCCCAACTTCGCACCTCACGATTCGCAGCCTTTTTCTCGCTTTTTCATAAGTTTTTCGTAGTTTTAGCTTTAGCTTCCATATAGTTTCATTCTAGAGTTGTTTTACTGATTGTTCTTCGTTAGTTTACGTTTTGTTTACGATCCTAACGCTTCGTCCGGACGATCTCGCAATTTTCCGTTACCGAGGTTGGGATTCAAGCCCAACGTGTTCATCCAACGCTACATCACGGGTTTTATATATTTAATTTCCGCCTTTATGGTTAAATCGATTTCATTTCGCTTATTATGTCCGGCTAGTTTTTCTGCTCTAATCACAGGGTTTGCATGATTCGATCCTATATGTTGTGATTCTGTTATCGTTATTTACCGTCCATGCATTGATTCATGATTCGATTGTGCTTATTTATATGTGTTGGTTTCGATCAATCTCGATGCATATTTAGTTGTCGGTTAATTACGTAATTGTGTTAATTGTCAATCGATATCGAATGCATGATACGAATGAGCCTTGAGTCGTGGGCGAGATAGGATATTCGTAGGAAGCATATTCTTTGTGATCCGTTTGGAGTTACTTGTTTTCACCTAGAGACGAATGATAATAGGGAAAACTAGTAATCTACACCGCTTTTGTCGTAATGTAAATTATCTGTTATATATGTGATCTTCCATTTTGTCCGGATTAAAATTGGTTAATAGGAGCAGGATAAACATACGTTGTGGATAGGATTAATGCAGCCCTAGGGTTAGTCGTCTTTTCTGCTTTTAAACATCCGAGTGTTTATTGCTTTAATTTACTCGTTTTGTTACCTTTGCTTTGGATTGAATTCAAGCCCTAAAATCTCACAAAACCATTTTTGTTGCTTGGATAATGATGAATCCTTGTTGAGTTAGCTTCAGATTTCAGACATAATTCCCTGTGGATAGGATACTTAAACACCCTATATTTACACCTTTTCGTGTTAGAAAATTGCGATCAGACCTACCTCCTCCCCGAGAGTATACTGGCGGGATGAGTCGCAGAGTGGCTATACATGAGGTTCCGAGGCGATTGCCCCGGCCGTGCCTCCATTCCTTTGACGAGGAGAGGCCTCCCGCTTAGAGAGGGCAAAGACGCCCAGAGCCTCGGGAGAGCTCAGATTCCCACCCCACATTGGACACACCCGTGACGTCCACCGGTACCACCTCCACCACCCATGGCCGCATTCGCACCGCCCGGTCGAGCATTTCCGTCGGACAGACGCATGAGAGTGATAGACGATCGGACGGGTATAGCCCGATCCGCTATACTTATAGTCCGATCCGTCACGACTATGAGCTGTACGGCGATGACGACTTTAACCCCATGAGAGACATACCGATGGTGGAAGGCAATGGGGCGGGACCATCCAGAGGACTACCCCACATGGACATTTCGACAATGAGGACGACTCAGAGGAGGAAGAAGATCCCTATGGGACTGACAATGGGAGGACGCATGATGTAGACCCCGATGAAGCTTAAGGAGATTTTTTTTTGTGTTTAAGCTCGTCGTTTTTTTCCTATGTTTAAATTTTGTGATGGATTTAGAAACCTTAACTTTGGAAGGCCGTGTAGGTCGGATTTATGTTTTCCGATAACCGCTGGTATTGAACATCCCGCCTATGGCGTAAATTTTGGATATATATACATGACCACGATAGGCTTTTGCGGCAAATTATGTTTGTTAAGAGTGATATACTACCTCCAAGAGAGCCTTTCCACGACAGCGGATGAGCGTATCGGATGCTTTCGATGGCTACAGCCCGATTCGCCATGACTACGACTTGTATGGCGACAATGACTTCGGCCCCATGCGTGACATACCGATGGTAGGAGATGATGGCGTAGGACCATCTAGGGTACGTGCTCGCGAAGATGATTCTGACGAAGAAGAGGATCCTGAAGAGGAAGAGGACCCCGAGAAGGATGAAGAGTAGGAAGATGCCTGATGAAGGCATTAGATGAAGGCTAAATTAGATTTGTGTTATGATTAGCATGTACGCTTGTTTCTTTTTATGTATGGGATTGATGGAAAGACAAACTTGGTGTTTTGAAAGGCCATGTGAGCCGGGATGTATGTTTTGTTTTAAGCGACTGTTGGTTTTTGAACATCCTGCCTACGGCAAGGTTTTGGATATCTATTTATATATATGACCCCGAGTGGGCTTTTTCTTCCTTCGTAAGCGAGACATCCTAATTTGGTTTGATTTCACGACTTAAGGCATCACTACTACATTCGCCTTTCGGGTGATAATTAATACCACGATCAGTAATCCTTACCGTTCGAGCCATCTTCTTTGCCTCATGTTTAGATCTCTTTGCTCGAAAAAGTATTTCAAACTCTTATGATCTCAGAAGATCTCACATCTCACCCATAGAGATGGTGTCTCTAGATTTTACGTGCACGAACCACCGCTAATTCCAAATCGTGAGTTGGATAGTTTAGTTCATGTGGTCTAAGTTGTCGGGACGCATATGCTATCACTTTTCCTTCTTGCATCAAAACACAACCTAGTCCATTCTTAGAAGCATCTCGCATAGACTACATACTCCTCGTCCGCTTCCGAAGCGCAAGACCATCAAGACTTGTTAATTTTGCTTAAGTTTTGAAATCTCGCTCACATTCCTCACCCAATTGAATTTGATTCCCTTCGAGTAGTTGGGTTATTGGCCTTGCTATTTTGGAGAATCTCTCGATGAATCTCCGAATAACCGCCTAGTCCGTAAAACTTCGATTTCATTTCGAGTTCTTGGAGATTTCCATTCTCAGATCGCTTTCTACCTGGCCGGATCCACTTTAATTCCTTCTACGTAGACACGATGTGTCCAAGGAACATTACTTCCTTCACCAAAATTCAAGATTTGCTAAATTTAGCGAAAAGCTTTTCAACTCTCAAGGATTGCAACACCGTTCTTAGATGTTCCTTATGATCCTCTTCATTCTTCGAATAGATAAGAATATCATCTATGAAGACCAAAACAAATTTGTCCAAATATGGGTGAAACACTGCTCATGAGGTCCATAAATACGGTGGTGCATTGGTTAATCCGAACGGCATAACTATGAATTCATAGTGGCCATATTTGGTTCGAATGCGCTTTAGATACATCTTCCACCGACTTTGAGTTGGTGATAACTCGACTTGAGATCAATCTTCAAAATACACTTGCTCCTCGTAATTGATCAAACAGATCGTCAATCCTGGCAAAGGGTATTTGTTCTTGCGCCATCTTGTTAGTTCCCGATAATCTATGCACATTCTCAAAGAACCATCCTTTTCTTGACAAATAAAACAGGCGCTCCCCAAGGCGAAACACTAGGTCTAATAAAACCTAGGTCCAACAATTCTTGAATTTGGATCTTCAGTTCTTCCAATTCCTTTGGAGCCATTCTATAGGGCGCCTTCGACACTGGAGCCATTCCGGGTTCCAAGTGGTTCCAAGTCGATGGTGAATTCCAATTGTCTATCAGGGGGTAATCCTGGTAGATTTTTAGGAAAAACATCCGGAAATTCTCGAACAACCTCTATGTCTTCAATTTTGATTTTCGTTTATCTTCTCCGTTCAAGTAAACAAGATATGCGTGGCATCCTTTCTTGTTTATCATTCTTCTCGCCTTCAACGCTGATATACTTGGGATTCTCTTTCCCATGCTGATTCCGTGAAAGTGCGTAGCTTCTTGTCCAGGAAAATGAAATGAAATTTTCCTTTCTTTGCAAAGAATCGTGGAATGATTTTTAGCTAACCAGTCCATTCCTAGGATCATATCTACGTCTCCCATAGGTATTATGTTCAGATTATTCGCCAGAACCTTAAGTGATCCTAAATTCAACTCTAGGTTCGAGCAGATATGTGTAACAGTCATAATCCCTCCTATAGGTGAAGAGATTCTCATATCCTGACTTGCCTTTTCAGACCTAAGTTCCAACATATCTACGCATGATCTTGCTATAAAGGAATGTGAAGCACCCGTATCGAACAATATTATAACAGGTACGTTGAGAAGAACTCCCATACCTGCCAGGTTTCCCTGGTTCTGTTCGTTTTACCTCCGGTGTAAGGCATATGCTCTAGCCTGGGCCGGCTGAGGCTGACGGGGTGCTTGCCCTTGTTGATTCTGGCGTTGTCGCTGTGGTTGCCGCCTTTGTTGTTGAGATTGCTGCCACTGTTGTTGCTGTAATTGCTGCTGAGGCTGGGGCTGAAATTGAATAGCCCTGAGCGGCTGGGCATTGCCGGTTTGATTCGGTCTTACAATTGTTTCCGGTGTACCGACAATTGTCGCATAGTGCCCTTCATCCCGCACTGAAACAATTTCACCGCCCGCCATGCACATTCCTTTGTGCGCTTCGCATTTTGGGCACGAAAGAGCCTCATCCGTTCTTGTGGGCCTCTTGTCGGAGGAACAAAAGCCGCCCTTTTCCATCCTTGTCCTGGATGTGCCATGTTTCCTTGCCATTGTCGTTTGTTACTCACATTCTCAAAATTTCCCCTATTACTATTACCATAATTTGCTTCCCATTTTCTTTTACCCTTATCCACTATATTTTGCGTCTCGAGGCGATACCGACTTGTCTTATCGTATCGCCGCCTCAATATCCGAGCTCGTCCAAGAGCCCGGTATAAGTCAAGTCTCCATGATCAAGTAGAGACATCCTTATCTTTGGCCTTAAACCCGACCTAAACTTTTCTCGACATTTTCAAATGCAGTGTTAACTTGATCAAGAGCATATCTCGACATGTCGCGAAGGTGCGATCATAGTCGCCATGTATATCTTTTCTTGTTTCAACACGAAGAATTGTGCTCCTTCCTTTCCTATAACTTTCGGAATATACTTGTAATACATCTCTCTCGAAATCCTCCCAAGTAAATTCTTCCATCCTGCTCGTCAGAAAATCTTCCTTCGGCTTCCCACCGTAAGTCAACAGTCCATTGTCGAAAGGTAATACATGATGATCGCTCTCGCTACTGTGCACCGTAAAAGTCAAGATCTGCTCCATCGCTCTTATCCATTGTTCGCTTCCTCGTGATTTCCTTTTCCATTAAAGACAGGGGGTTGCTCTAAGAAAAGTTCCTCTATCCCACGATCGGTGGAGGTGGGGTGGTATATCTTCCGTTCCCTGATCGAGATTCTACCTCTTCCCTACCTCTTCCTCTTCCTCTCCTCCCGATTCCTTGTTCAGATCTTGTCTAGGTGGTATTCGCTATATAAAACATATAATTAGCATCACACATTATTTTCATAATTTAACATATATAATATCATCATAGCCTCATTGTAAAACGACTTTAATAAAACATTTCGCCTTTGTCATACACAATTTGCCATTAAAAGCCCATTTAGGTCATATATATATAAGAAAATTTTGCCTTAGTGTACATGTTTTAGATCAACAAATATTACAAACAAAATTACATACATACCGCTCACATAGCCTTACAAAACATTAAGTTTTTCCTTCCATCATTTTACATACACATCAAAACAACATACACACTAACTATATATCTACTTAAGTCTCGACCCATCATCTTCATCCTCTTCGGGATCTTCTTTCTTCGTAATCATCCTCACGGTACGCACTTTAGATGATCCCGCTCCGTCATCTCCTATCATATGTATGTCGCGATCGGACCGTAATCGCATAATCGGATCAGAACCATCAAGAGTATCCGACACTCTCATCCGCTGACTGTCGGGCGGTATAGCTCTACCTGAGGTGGTGGAGCTGTCATCGGTGGTAGAGGCGTGAGTGGTGGATGTATAGATGTCCAAAAGTCAACGGAGGAAAGGCAGCGCCCTAGTGCTCTTGGTCATGCCGCTCGTCCACACGAGCAAGCTCGCCCTCATCAAACAGACATCGAGGCACTACCGATCAACCTCGTGGAACCTCAAGATACAACCATTCTCGCGAGTCATCACTCCTGTATATACTCGCGGAGGAGATAAGGTCCCCGGTGCAAGTCCATAGATGTTGTACACGCACGCCGATGACTAATAAACCTGGGCAAGTCTCCGATCAGATCATAACTGCCGAGCACACGGTATATGTAGTCTCCTGATACCTCTCGAGCGTAGTCCTCCCAAACACGGGAAGTATGGTCAAGAGACGCTTGATACCGTCGTAATCTGTCACGCCATAGGCTCGGGCATCCCTCCAGAGTCGAAGGTAGTACATCGAAATTCCCAAAGTTCGCCACAAAGACATCCAACACTCTCGGTATGTGTGCACCACTTCCTCAAGCGTAGCATGTGGTCCTATCCTCCTCCTAGTCGTATAACGATCTCCTCCATCCGTCACGATCAAAACTAGCATAAGTCAACTAATATTATCCGATAAGGATAAGATAACTTATACATCCGTTGAGTAACTAGGATAAACCGACAATCTATAAGGTAGATAAGCGTTATTAGGTACAACACATGTCATATCTTTCCTATTCTACTTGGAAATTTATTACCTAGTAGCGTTCTAAGGTCCATATTGTACTATAAAGTCTTTGTTCTAAATAAAACTCGAACCAATTTTCAACAGACTCTCTTGCATTCTGGAGAAAGAAACAGGGTTTTAGTCCTTCATAACAAATGAAGTTCAATGTGTTAGGAGTACGTAGGCGAAAACCATGCGCAAATCGGAGTCCTAACGAAAGCGAACGAGCTAGAATAAAATTACTGCACAGTGCAGAAAAATTGTGCGCTCGTGCCAAGATCCGAGGCAATGCCGACACCGAGGTCGTGCACGCTATTGCTGCTGCCTAAGTAGTACGACTACAAAGGTCTCCGTATCCAAGTCGAGAAAGAAAAGGAAAAAAAAAAAAATCCGAAGTCAAAATCAATGGTCATACATGCTGAAGTCACAATTGATGTCGGCCATGTCGGGTCATGATGACAATGCCGATGTCGCTCATTTCCAAAGTCGCAATGCTCGCTACCATTAGACTCGCTTTTGCGCTCGAGTTCGAGGCTATCGTTACTTTCGCTCTTCCCGTCATTCTTTTGTTTCTTGTAAGGAAAGAAAGTTTGTACTTCGTGTTCTTTGCAACACGTGATCATGCTCCTTATATAGTCTATGTTCTTCTTAAAGTAACATATCCATTAAATCATAACAGATCTCGAGATTTGAAATTAAAGTTTCAAAATGACAACATAATCAATTCATACATGTATATCAATTTGAATTCATCCTTTCAACATTGATCATTTAGATTCGCTCAAACATATACATTCATCTCAAATTTTGATTACTGGCATAACTTCTTGTTGATTTCAAAATCGAAGTTTTGAAATTTTCTTAATCATAACTTTCATTTCAAACATCATAACATCTCTTTCCTTTTTCCTTCAAAATATGATTTCAATATTGTTCATAAACAAACTTTTCATTTCAAGAGTTTGAGAAAGAAATCATTTACCTCATCCCGGTTGAGCTGGATGTGATGGAATGTTGAGTATAGTCAGCTGATTTCTAGAAGTCTAGTGACTTAATCTAGACTTAATCTTGAAAGAAGATTTTGGGTTCAAAGATCGAACTGCTCTGATACCACTCTGACACAGCCCACCCTAATCCTAAGGACAGATTAAGGAGGGCTGATTGAAGGAACAATACTTAGGGTTCATGAAAGGCTATTACGAGGATATATAATACGTAAGATAGCATGATTCAAACATTATATACATTACTAACATAATGTACTGTATGGCTAGACCAATGATCCAAAAGAATACAAATGATCTGCGGGACTTCAATCATAATATCCTATTATCATAAAACATCGCTCAAATTGCAAATGAAAACGTGTGAATACACATACGACGATGTATATTCAAGGTTCTTAACATGAAAACATCAAAAGCATTCTCGACTCCTCAACACCCTCCATCATCATCATCACATTTCAACCCGCACATTTAAACACAACATGCGGTCGAGTACAAGAATGCACTCTGGACTCATGCCAAAACATTTTAACATATTTAAATTACATCACACATCATGGTAAGACATATGGTTTTATTTGAAATGCCTTATGCTTACTAAATCATTTTCATCGCTCATAAACATCCGTCACAAGCATTTTACTTGCATGTATGATCCATATCCTTATCCTCATAACATTATCATTTAACGCCGTAGAAGCGAGGCCTCCTCTCTACGCCGCGACCGCCCCTGAATTGTCCTTACAAAGACACAAATACCATTAGGTGTACACGTTAATCCTATCTGTATAAGCCTTCCCATAGGATCCGATATCGATTTCATTCATAAGTTGGAAGCTATCCAACACATTCATACCACCACTCATTCAGGATAGGATACATACATAAAACATAAACATTTTTGGCAGGTAATCTCGTAAACATTTTATCAACATTTTTTGATATAAGCATCGTAAATAAAATCATTTGAAAATATAGCAAAGTCGCGTTTTGTATAGATAAGAAAGCCCACCTGGACTACTTGATCGTCTTTAATTCGATTACTCTTCAATGTCCAGTCATCGCGTCAGCGTCCATACCTTTACGTAAAAGCGATGTTTAGTACGTCGTTCACGTTTTCGAGACTTTCAAAGTCTAGAATAAAATTCGATATTTTATATCGATATAAATTAAATTCCTTAACGAATTCAATACGCCATTCAACCGCGTATCTTAACTAACATTTCTCGTTCTTCGATAGAAACGAGATATGTTCAACAATTACCATTTTAACCTTTTAGGCAAACGGTTCAACGTGTTCTCATGTCTTTCGATCTAACGATTTCAATTATGAAATCTTTTCTTACCAACGATGTTTCTTTACCTAGTTAGTACGCGTTTACGCAGTAGTAGCGTATTTATCGAACGATTCAAGACGCTGATTTCAAAAGTCAACAATTTTGACTTTCATTAGTAAATTCTTTACTAATTCATATTCTTAATAATCAATCAACATAAATCGATTTTCAATCGATTTTTTTTCAGAACTCCTAATTCTCGATTTTTCACGCAAATCGATAAACTCTATTAATATCTTTCTTAAATATTAACCAACTTATTCATTAAGCATTATATATCATTTCTAACGTTATTTATCATAACGTCATTATAAACATAGTATTCTATGTTTATAAAATTTTATAAAATTCAATTATGTCTAAAATAATTTTTAGACATATAATATATTATTATTCTTGATTAAAAATGTTTTAAAAATCCCTATGCTCAACATTATAGCTCACGGCTATATGACAATGTTTTCCCAAACTTGTTCCAAAATTTCTCTAAATTCATATAGTGTATTATTTTACACTATGATCATTAATATGTATTAATATCAACTATAGAAAATTTTGAGCATCCACAGTTAAACTTTTATAGGTCACGGTATTTTTTTTTTAAATTGTCCAATAATTCTAAAAAAATTTATATAATTAGTACAAGGTCCAACATAAATTTATACCATAATTATAACATATAGTCCAACATATTCCATTTCTTCATCAAGGATTAAATGTTCAAGGTCACGGTTCCATCCTCAACTTATACCAAACATTTTATAAAAATTCCAACAAAAATACACCATGTTTATATACTATAGTATAACAACATTACATCATAATTTTCATCAAAAACAATTTAATCATCATCATATTAAGCTTGGAAGCTCACGGTTATTTTGAACAATTTTGAGCAAATAATTTCCAAAAATTCTAGTAAATTCATTTAATACATAATCAAGGTCCTAGATCACTAATATGCCATTGCATGTCTCAAAATAAAATTATGCACCAAGATAGGAATTTCTTTGGTTTCGGTAATTTTCAAAAATATAGCATAGGATTTTCAAAAATTCCCAATAAATTGCTATGAAATCTTATAACACTATATATCAATAATCCATGCCCAAATACATTCTAAGAATTTTCGATCATCATCACAATTCTCATAACATGTTCGAATTAATTTCTAAACATGATCCATGCTTCCATTTCATCATACTACACATTTTTAATGCATGACTTACCATAAGTTAGCAAATTTTTGAGATCAAACACACATGCATAACATTTTGGAATCAAGAACACCTACTTATCCATAGGTCAACTTAACATGCATTAGCTAGATTTTACAATCAACACACATGCATTAGTGAAATCTTACCATCAAGAATCATCAAGAACACATGCACTAGTAAACTTTTACAAACAAGAACACTATGAACACATGCATTAGCACAAGACCCCACCTTCGAATTTTTTGTAAAATCTAAAGAACAATCGAAACCTTGTTCGATTTCTCACCTTCTAATAGTATGGATTTATAGAACAAGCTTAAGGTATCAAGCTTGGTGAAGGAAGAAGAGATGAATACACTATTTTCTTCAAGGAAGCTCTCGGTTCTCTCAAGGTTTTTGAGAGGAAATTGTGTTTGCATGTTCAAGATGTTGAGTGTGTGGGAGAATGAGAGGCGAGAAGACTTTCCCAACTCTAATACCCTCTCTCCTCTCTCACACCACAAGTATTAAAAAATATAGGAAGCCTTCTATCACGGGTTATGACTCCCTTAGTGATCATGACATGGAGTTAATATCTTTACACCATGTTGGACCTTGAACAACTCAAGGCCATGCAATTTTGATCTAAGAGCCGATCACTCTAGTGGATTCAAGGGGTGATGATTTTTATTTTAATTTTGTTAATCTTGATACTATGTATTAATCAAGATACAATCCCTAAATGTAAAATCTAATCACTTGATTTATACTAGGTTAATGTGTAACATAGATACCACTTGTATAATTAAAACATAACATAGCATAATGTATCAAAAGTGACGTGAATTATGTTGTTTATAACATAAGGTCACGACATCTATTGTTCACAAGTGATACAGATTTTATTTTCATGTTAATTATAGATATATATCATACTATATGTCTTAGATGATAATTTATATCATAGGAAAAATTAATGGTATCATTTCATGTGAGAAAACCCTAATTTTCGAATTAGGGTTTTCGAAAATTAGCAAATTGTTCAATAATAAATCCTTAGTGTTCTAGCATTGTTTTAATGCTTAATAATACTCTAATTACATAAAATAATCATAGGAATTTAAATACTATAATTCCTTGATCATTAAACCCATTTTTCAATTCGTCTCTAGACGTTAACGTTTGAAATGTCTCAAAACGTTAGTTATCGACTCATCTCAAAATGGTCGTAATAAAGTCGTAATTACTTTATTAAAATATTCCATTGATAATGGAATTTAATTCTAAGCTTCGATACTTAGAAAATTTCATGATATTTTAACTATCGATACGCAATCGACGTTAAAATAATACTGCCGAAATACTTTATATCCTTCTATTCCTTAATTCACAATTCTCAGTGAATATATAATAGGAATTCATTACTTTGTAATCAATCGAAATCATTATTCGATGTTTTTCTAATTTAATATCTCGGCGAGATTCTAATTTACGAGTCCTAAATATCTAATCTGGCTTTTAATTCTTCGGGATATTACAGTTGCCTCAATGTCCAAAGCTCGACTAAGAGCTTCAGTAGATGTTAAGTCTCTGTGGCTGGCGAGACATTCTTATCTCCGGCCTTAGACTAGATCGAAATTTTTCAAACATTTTCATGTCCGTGCTCACTTGATCAGGAGCATATCGTGACATATCGGAAAAGATGCGATCATACTCTGTCACGGACATCTTTTTCTATTTCAGATTGAAGAACTCGTTCTCCTTCTTTTTCCTATAACTCTTGGGGATGTATTTCTCATACATTTCCCTTTTGAAGTCCTCCCAAGTGAATTCATCTATTTTCTCTGGAGTTAGGGTTTTACTTCGGGCTTCCCACCAGAAATCAGCAGGACCGGTGAGTTGGAAAGTGATATAAGACAGCCTCTCTTGTGTTATGCAGCAGAGAAATCAAAAATTCTCTCCATGGTTCTTACCCATTGTTCGGCATCATCCGAACTTCCCTTTCCATTAAAGGCATGAGGATTTTGCCTAAGAAAAGTTCCTCGATCCTACGATCTGGTGGAGGTGGGGATGGTTGTGGTATAGCTTCTTCTTCTTCAGGTTGGGGAACTCTGCCCCTTCTTCTACCCCTTCTTCTAATTTCTGGTTCGGGTGCACGTCTAGGCGGCATTCTGGTATTGTAAAAATGAATTAGCATTCGCAATCATTAACACAGTTTACATATATATAACATCGTCATATAATCTTATTATAAAAAAGTTTTAGAGAAACCATTCATCTTTTTCATGCTCATTTGCCACAAAAGCCCATGTAGGGTCATCATGCATATATAGGAGAATTTTGCATCAAAGAGAACTATAATGTACAAGTCATCAGACTCAAAAGAAAGTCAAGTACATACTTGCGATACCTTTCCTAACTTAACCATTATCAACTAACACACTTGATTACATAGCGTTACAAAAATACTATGCTTCTATTTCCACTACCTTAACGTTACTAAACACACTACACACATACTATACATATTACTACTCGATTTCACATTCCATTGTTACGTCTTCCCATGCTTTCTACCATTCGTCGAACCTTCCATCGTCACCATCTTCCATGTTCACATCTAAGTTTCTATCATTTTCTAGATTCTCATTTTGGTTCCCATCTTGGTTCTCGTCTTCGTTTTGGTCTTCCTCCGGCTCTTCTTCCTTTTCGTGTCCTCTTCTCTCTCGGATCCTCCTCAGATCCTCTTCTTCCTCGTAGTCATCGCCCGAGCTCTTCATCGCGCCGCCACGAAGGGCCTGCTCCATCGTCTCCTATGGCATACACATCCCGCACCAAAACATAGTCATCTCGAGAATCATGCACCCTCATGCGTGCCGTCTGAGGATAGGGTTCTGCTGGAGGTGGTGGCACCGTCATCGGTGGCAAGACTGGAAGTGGTGGTCGCGATGGATGTCCAACCGACAGTGGAGGAAAAACCGGCGTTCCCAAGGCTCTCGGTCTTGCTGCCCTCTCCACATGTGCAGGTCGACCCTCTTCCTCTAGATACATTGGCACTACGAGATCAACTTCTCTGGGACCTCCGTATACAACCATTCCGGTGTAATATCACGCCAAGTATACTCTCGAGGTGGAAGATATGGTCCTCTAGGTGTGACTCTATAAACACTGTAGACGTAACTCAGATGACTGATGAACCTTGGTAGGTCTGCGATTAAATCATAACTACCATCAGCATGGTAAATGTAGTCACCCAATATCTCCATAGCATATCCTTCCCAATCACAAGGCAATCGAGTCAGCAAATGCTTAATGCCATCAAAATCAGTCACACCATATTCATGTGCGTCCATCCAGTGACGGAGATAGTGCATCAAGAATTCTCCTAAACTGTCGCCCCAGCACATTCTATAAGTACTGTATGCCCGGATCACTTCCTCTGGTGTAGCACGCGGCCCTAACCTTCTCTTTGATGTGTAACAAGTCCTCGCCATCTAACACAGACAATACTAGTATAAGCCAATCTAGATATATGTGATAAGCAGATAAGATAAACTTGAACATATCTGTTAAGCAGATAGGATAAACTGGATATATCTGATAAGCAGATAAAACAATCCAAACACATCTGATAAGCAGATAAATGTCATCAGCAAAGGTTCTCATATATAATGCACGTCATAGCTCTATTTATTCTACTGGGGAATCCTACTTTCTAGAAGCATTCTAAGATTCTTATCACACTATAGAGTTCCCGTCCTATGTAAATCATAAGACTATATTCAACTAATTCTTAATCATATTCTTATTTTGCTTTCTAACGAAAAAGTGATAGTCATATTGGATTTTCGTCGTGCGTGAACATCCAAACTAAAGACTTTACTCATGTCACTTATCGCATAGTGACATTAAACGTTTCATCATCATCCTCCTTCAATTGTTATCATCATCATTGGCATCTTGATCCTTTGGCTTCTTTACTTTCGTTTTCATTGATCTTGTTTGAGAACTCATATTGTTTTCATTTGATCTTTGTATTTGTTCTCGTATCGATCTTTTGCTTTCGATCTCGAGATGGAATGAAATTCTCAAGTCCATCTTTACTTTTGTTCTTATAATGGAAGGAAGTTCTTACATTCATACTTCTATGTTCATTTGCAATAAGTGATCATGCTTCTTATATCGTCTATGTTCTTTTGGGATGACATATTCATTTGTCAAAATCAACTTTGAGATTTGAAATAAAATTTCAAATATTCAGAACATAGCTCATTTGCACATGCGCATTTCTTTGAATTTTTGAAAATTCAACATTTCATTTTTGACATATCATGTCCATTTTTTATCATTGTATTTCATTTCTATCTTTGATCACTTTGCATATCTTCCATTCCCAACATCTTTTCATAACTTTCTTTTCAAATCATTTGTTATAACTTGCATTGATTTCAAATCAATTGCATAATCTTTCATTGATTTCAAAACAAAGTTTTGAAATTTCTCTTTTCAATCCTTTTTCATAACTTTCTTTTCAATCAAACTTCATAACTTTTTCTTACTTTTAAAACATGATTTCAATCCTTTTCGTCTTTGAACTTTTCATTTCAAAATTTGAGAAGAAATCATTTACCTCATCCCGGTTGAGCTTGATGTGATGGAGTGTTGAGCACAGTCAGCTGATTTCTAGAAGTCTAGTGACTCAATCTAGACTTAACTTTTTGAAAGAAGGTTTTGACTTCAAAGAGCAAACTGCTCTGATACCACTTTATAACAGCCCTCTAATCCAAATGACGGATTAGAAAGGACTATTACTTTGAACAGTAATCAAGAGACATAATAGACCATTGATCATAGACTTATGAGACATATATCAAACAAACTTTAGAGCTTCAAACTATTAGAGATAAGCACACATAATTTACATGTGGGACTAGACCATCAGATCTTTAACAAAAGGGTTCAACCGATCTGAGGTATTTAAGTAATCAACTTCAAAACATAACATAATGTTCTTTTGCAGCGGAAAAACATGTGAATACACATATGACGATGTGTAGTCAAGGTTCTAACATATCAGCGACAAAAGGTTCCGACTGCTCAACACACCTCCATCCATCATCTGCTCAACCTGCATATTTAAAAACAAATATGCAGGGCTGAGTACAAGAATGCACTCAGTGGACTCATGCCAAAACATTTATCATCTTTAAATTACATTGCCCCATCATGGTAAGACACAAGGGTTTTATTTGAAAGGTCTTGTGCTTACTAAAACATTTTCATCATTTCATAAACATTTGTCTGGCCAGACATATTTCCTCAGATGTATGATCCATATCCTTTCCTTTCCTCATAACATTACCATTAACGCCAGAGAAGTAGGGCTCCTTCTACGTCATTGACCGCCGAGAATTGTCCTTTCAAAGACACAAATACCATTATGTGTACACGTTAACCCTAGCTAGGAATTGATCATCCGGCATAGGATCCGATATCGATTTTCATTCATAAGTTGGTAGCGAACCAACAACATTCATCAAAATTCATGGATATGATACATACATAAAAACATAAACATTTGGACAGGTAATTAAATAAAACATTTTATCATGATTTCTTGAAATAAAGCATCGTAATTAAATCATTTGATAAGCATTTTATCTTTGATGAGTATAGTAAAGCCCACCTGGTACGTATACTTTCTAAACAGTCTTTCCTTAGCGTCAACGATCAAAATGCGCCCCACCTTTACGTAAGAAACTAATTTAGTACGTCGGTCATGTTTTTCGAGAACGTCAAAGTCTAATAAGTTTTGATAACTCTTCTAAAAAATACTTCACATTTCTTAACTAACTTAGTAAGTCTTTTCATCGAACATCTTAACTTATAACTTTTCGTACTTTGATAGAGACGAAATATGATTTATGACCTTACATTAATCATTTAGGTCAAACGTCGAACTCATACTTAATGTTTTTCGATAAAATGATATCAATTATGAAATTGTCTTTTATAAAAGAGATATTCTTATCATCTTGATACGTTGTACACATCTTAGTGTATTATTTAACGTAAATCATATTTCTTTTAGACGTATAACATAACATTGTTCACGTATTAACGTATTTCATACGTTTAGACTAAAGTTAACAATTTTGACTTTTAATAACATATAATTTCAAATATTCACATATATGTTCATCAATTTACATATAAATCGATTTTCAATCGATTTTTAATCATAATCTTATTCATTTCGATTTTTCACGCTAATCAACGATCATGTTCAACATTAACTTAAGTATGACCTTACTTGGACAATACATATCATTGTTCACAACATACGTAACCTAACGTAACGTTTCGACATAAACATAGTATACCTTATTTTTAAAATCACATAAATTCATAGTATGTCTAAAACATATTTTTAGAACATAACTTGTGATTATACATGATAAAATAATTTTAAAATTTTCAAACCTTATAATATAAGGTTTCGGCCCTTTTGTAATAATTCACAAAAAATTTCCAAAAATTCTTATAAATTCACATAACATACTATATCAACATAGGATCAATAATATGTAATAATATTGATCATAGAAAAATTGTACATCACTTAATTTTACATTATAACTTTTGAATTTTTGAACATAGATGACATAAGTGTATAACTTAAGATCTAATGGATGGATTTCAAAAATTTAAGCATGTATACGAAGCTTGAACGATTGCTAACCTTTTAATCGGTGTCGATTTTCAACGGCAAACGTTTTGTATCAAAGATTTGAGAAAGAAATTGAAGAAAACCCTCTTTCTTTTTTTCACTCACTCTCTCGGTTCTAAGGAGCCTAAATGAGAGCAAAATGAAGTCCATCACATAATAAAGGATAAGCCTCTCACTTGCACAAAATATCTTACCTAATTACAAATATTTTCTAATTTGCCATTAATATTTTCGGTCATTATGCCTTATCAGAGACAAGAATTTTATTAAATTACATCATACACTATTATTACTCCTTATCACATAATTATTACACTTTACAACTCACTTACACAAGTTGCACAATTAAATCCTATTACTCTATGTGTTTTCGACTATTCCATAGGATAATTACATCCACTTGCAATTTTAATGATTCTCCTCATTACACATCATATTATATCATATAAGAATTAATTATATGATAAATTCATTTTTGGTGTTTTGTAGGCTTATAAGTTGAAAACCGAAGCATGGAACGAAGCACGAGCGAAAGAAGGCTAAAAAAGGGCCTAGCGACCGCCTATCGCAGCCGCTAGCCCGAGCGCAAGCACAATACATGCACGAAACTGAAGCCTCGCGATCGGCATAGCGACCGCTAGGTCGACCGCGAGGAAATCCCATGCGACGCGGCCGCGAGAAGCGACCGCGAGACGTGACCGCGAGCTACCCAACGTGCGAAAAGAACTACTGCCCGATTTCTCGCGACCACACTTAGCGATCGCGAGACAGGTCGCGAGGCCACCTAGCGATCACGTGCCAACCGAGAAGACGAATAGCAGCCGAGCGAGGATGATCCCTCGCGACCGAGCTCGCAACCGCGAGCTCGATCGCGAGGCGTGGCGGCAGAGTACAAAATTAGGGTTTCTACCGTAATTCTATAATAGCTTTACCGCGCGCGCCAACCTTACCGGTAGCGATTTTGGACCTTTTTCTTCAGTTTTTCATTATTTTCCATAGATTTTCATTCTAGCTTTGATTTAGATTCATTCTAGCTTTAGTTTCCCATCATTCTACATTAGTTCTTTGCATTGTTATCGTTTTGGAATGTTTTCGTCCGAACGAATTGCATCTTTTTCCCGTTTTCCGCTAAGGTTGGGATTTGAACCCAACGATTGTTCTTTCGACGCTACATCACGGTTTTTATCAATTTAATTTCTATTTTTTATGATTATTTCGTATTTTATTCCGTTTATTATGTCTAGCTAAATTTTCGTTCTAATCCTAGGGTTTGCCTGATTCTATCCTAAATATTGTGATTCCTATTATTGTTATTTACCTTGCAGGCATTGATTCATGATTCTTGGTGCTTAATTATATGTGTTGATTTCTGATCAATCTTGATGCATATCATAGTTGCCAGTTACTTACTTAAATGTTTTAATTGTCAATCGATCTTGAATGCATGATACGAATAAGCCTTGAGACGTAGCTGAGATAGGAACATTCGTAGGAAGCATATTCTTTGTGATCCTTTTGGAGTTACTTATTTTCACCAAGAGACGTAACAGTAATAGGGAAAATTAGTAATCAACAACCACAATTGTCGTAACTGAAGTTGTTGGTTACATGTGTGATCTTTCATCTTGTCTGGATTAAAATTGGTTAATAGGAAGTAGGATAAACATACGTTGTGGATAGGATTAATGCATCACTAGGGTTAGTCTTTATCTCTTGTTATCTCTTTGAGTTTTTATTGCTTTAGTTTATTTTCAAGTTGTTACCATTGTTTTGGATTTAATATTCGAAGCCCAAAACCTTTCAAACCAAATTTTGTTACTTGGATAATGATGAATTATTGTTGAGTTAGCTTCTGTGTTTTCGTGTTACAATCCCTGTGGATACGATACTTTGCTTACTTTTATACTTGCGCGTTTTCGTGTTAGAAAATTGAGCGATCAAATTTTGACGCCGTTGCCGGGGATTGTTAAGATTATATAGGAATAACTTGACAATTCGAAATTATTAATTCAAGTTGTATTTTAATTTTTTTATTTTTACTTGCCGAATCTAATTTCTCTCTTTTTCTCTAGGTAGTTTATGATCACAAGATCTCGGGGACAACCTGAACAACCTTTAGACCCCAAGATCGAAAGCACTCAAAGGAGAAGAAGATGAGAAAGACAAAGGCAAGAGATGGCAGCAAATCCGAACAACGGGGGTGTTCCTCCCAATGGGGGTATACCTCCCGAGCAGGCTGCACGTCTTCTGGCAGAGTTTATAGAAATGCAACGCCAGATGGCGAACATGGGACTCCTTGTCCCTGCTCCAGAGACGAGACCATTGAATTACATGTACCGACCACCAACATAGCAATTCCAAGGAGGCGGATGGGGCCCAAAAGTCAATGCAAACAATTTTGAGCTGAAACCGGCCCTGATCAGCATGGTTCAAGGAGAAAAATTCGGAGAAGGAGTCACAGAGGACCCGAATGCGCATCTTGAGACATACTCGACATATGTGACACCATCAAATGAATGGGGTGCCACAAGACACAATCCGGATGCGCATGTTCGGATTCTCTCATGGCCAGCGAAGATTGGTTTAAGAGCTCGGACCGAACCAGATGTATAGTTGGGGAAAACTTTGCGAGAAGTTTCTTTCGAAATATTTTCTGCCGGCGAAAGCGTAGAAGATAATAGCCGAGATCTCCCATTTCTGCCAACAAGGAAACGAGTCATTATTCGAGGCATGGGAGAGATTTAGGGGCCTATTGAGAAAGTGCCCTCAACATGGATTCTCCAGAGAGCAGCAAATCATGCAATTCTATAGTGGGCTGATATTGCATACGAGAAGCATTGTAGATACGTCGGCAGGAGGATACCTGTTAAATCGCCTAGTAGAGGAGGCCAGCCGCATCATAGAAGAGATGGCGGCCAATAGTTATCAATGGCAGATGGAGAGAACGCCAGTGGTCAAAGCAGTTGCTGTAGAGGTCAACTCGAAATACGACGATCTTATGAAGAAGTTCACTCTTTTGAAGAGCCAGATCGAGACAGAGGATGTCAATTATATCAATCAGAGGAATCATGGGGGAAATCAAGCATACCATCCGAACAACAGGAATTATCCTAATCTATCATATGTCAACCCCAATAATTTCCAACAACCTCCAGCAGGCTTCACTGTACAGAATGGTATGATTCAAGAACCGAAGAAGCAGAGCCTAGATGATATGATACAGCAGTTGGTTGTGAGCAACCAACAACTGGCGACCCAACGGAATTCTTTCATCGATTCACCGCCGAGGATAACACAGTTGGAATCCAATGTAATAGCCATGGGCAAACACTTGAAGATGATGGAGAATCAGATCGGTCAAATAGCTGCACGACAAAATGCACAGCCAAAGATGGGCCAATTTCCAAGTAATACGAAAGTGAACCCAAAGAATCAGTGCTTTGCTATCCAGTTGAGAAGTGGAAAAGCGTATCAGAACCACCCGGACGAAGAAGAAGCCACGGAAGAGCACCTAGCGACCGGGCTCGCAATCGCGAGCCCGGCCACGAGACATCACACAACCAGTTATCCCGAGGAGCTCGCGAGCCCGCCCGCGGTCGCAAGGAAGAGAGAAGAGCATCTCGCGATCGAGCCCGTGACCGTGAACCTGACCACGAAGAAGAAAATTGACGCTGCCCATAAGCCGAGCGACCACCCTCGTGACCGCGAAGATGGCCGTGAGGCGACTCTAGTAAAGGCGTATCCGACGTATACCCCTCCGATTCTATTTCCGTTTCCGAGTCGTTTGGCCAAGCCCAAGCATGATGATAGGCTGACCCGATTCCTAGAAATGTTCGAGAAGGTGAATATCAATATTCCCTTGCTAGATGCACTCAAAGATATATCGGGGTAAATGAAATTCCTCAAGGATGCCGTCACCAACAAGAAGAAGCTGAAAAAGTTCGAGATGATTAATTTGTATCAAGAGTGTAGTGCTGTGCTGCAAAAGAAGTTGCCATTGAAGTAGAAAAATCCAGGCAACTTCTCTATACCTTGTGTCATTGGAGGGCATACTTTCTCCAAAGTTCTGTGTGATTTGGGGGCAAGAATCAATTTGATGCTGTTGTCCATTTTTAACAAATTGGAGATTGGAGAATTGAAGCCTACTACAATTACTCTCCAAATAGCAGACGCATCAGTCACAAGGCCAAAAGGGATAGTGGAAGATGTGCTGATCAAAGTAAAAGGATTTATCTTCCCTGCGGACTTTGTAGTCCTTGATATGCTAGAGGATGGAAACACGCCTCTCATTCTAGGAAGACCGCTCTAGCCACAGTGTGGCTCTGATCGACGTGCAAGAGGGTGATCTCACTTTTCGTGTGAATAAAGATGAGTTAACCATTTCGATCTATGATGTCATCACGAGAGATGGTAACTCAACACATGAAGATTGCTATTCGATCACCACTACCATAGCCAGCCCATTTTTGAGCTCGAATTTCAATAGACCATCGGACGAGCATGCTGTAAAGAAGAGGTGGACTCGGCACAAAAATCAGAGTGAGTCGTTCAAGTTTAGTGGAGGCCACTCATACACTAAATGGTGGTCTGTTGTCAATGCTAAGTACAAGGGCAAGAAAAAGTTTGAAAGACCACGCTTGTCAAATCGCCCGATTGATGAGAGGTATCGTCGAGCTAGCTTACTAAAAATCTAGCACCGTTGGGAGGTAACCCTACATTTTCTTGCTTTATGTTTTTTTTTTTCTTGTTTTTCTTTGTGTTGTTTTGTCGTGTCTTGTTTGTTCGTTTCTCAGTCCCAAAGTATATCATCAATGGCGAGGTTTCTATCCGCCACCGGAGTAGCGTGGCATACGAGGTAAGGTCTCTCTCCCAACTACTCTTTTCTGCAAACCTTATTGCATCCATTTCCACCTGTTTACAATAAGTTTGGGGAGAGTGGACGAGTTTGGTTGGTTGAGAGTCTTGTTTATGTTTTTTTTATGTTTTCTTGTAAAGTTGTTATGCTTTGGGGCTTTTGTCGTGTTTTTGTTTTGTTGTGTCTCTCGATCAACGAGTTAAGTGAAATGTGTTAATACATGTTGCCAATGATGATAAAAATTTTCTGAAAAATGTTGTTTATAGTGCACATGATGTGTTAGGAAACAAAGCATGAATGGCTTGAGATTGCTTAGCTTGTTGTTTTTCACCATTTGCTTAAACCGTGAGACTTGAGCTTCACTGTATAAACATCTTGATACAGTTTCTTTTAATTGTGTGATATCGTGCATGTAATTATCTTCTAGAACTTGCCGTATTTCTGTGTCGAGGCTGCAATATGTGTTTCGAATATGGAAAGGATAAAAGGCCATCTTTGTTAAACCACATATTTACCCAAACACTAGCCCAATGATATATATTGTTTGTCGCCTTCTTTGAGCCTTTATTTCACTCTATTCTTTCGATTAACCGGATGATAGAAGGTGGGGATGGATATGGGAATCAAATGGGAGAAAAATTTGTTGCGATATTCTAAGTGGGGATAAAAGATAGAGAGGTACCTCTGTGGTAAAGAATGGTACCCGTGTGAAAAAGAATGGACCCTATAAGCTCTAGTACAAAACAAAGAAAATTCAAGTGAAAAATGTGAGCATAAAGGGTTTTCGTTATCAAAGTATAAGGTACCTTATGTGCATAAACGTTGATTTAACATGTGGGAAAGAAAAGGGGAAATGGACAAAGTCCATATGAGTTGATCGTAGAAATGGAGGTGCTTGGAGTATATTTGAATCACTTAGCCATATATTATCCTACCTTAACCAATGTGCCTACATTACAACCTCTGAAAAACCCTTTTTGATCCTAATTTGAATGCATTTGATGTGGTGGAGATATTAGAGAAACGGCAAGCCTATGGTAAGATTTTGCATTGCATTGATTTTTGAGTGTATACACGTCCTTAATTTCTTTATGAGTTTGAGTATACTCTATATTTTACACACATGTTGTTGAGAGGGTTGAATTGAATGAGATTTTTGCTTTCAATGGCTGTACTTTGTCCAGTTGACTAATGTCGTCATGTGCGCTAATGATTTTGAGCTTTGAGATATTTCGAGGCTTGATTGTGTTAATCACCTTTGTCGACCGTAATATCCTGTAATTTTAATCAATTACGATAATAAATTCGTAATTAGCATTATTAATTCAATAATTAAAATCTTAATTAGTCAACTCGACTTTGACCGAGCATAATTGGATAATTTCGTATGAGATTCATCGAGGCTTAGTGAATTAAGGAATATAATTTTCAATATTCCTTCGAACGCATTTTCTAACGTCGAATAAATTCGACGATACGCCTTACAAGATATTAAGCGTTAAGTTTAATTTCGAAATTCCTATTATTATAGGAATAAATAAAGTTGTAACAAACTTTATTTTGAACATTTTAGAGATAATCAAACTATGAGAATTTAGAGACGTTTCAAACGTCTACGTTTAGAGATAATGCGATAACTTTAGCATATGATCTCGGAATTATAAAATTCAAATTCCTATAATTATATTATTATATAAGAGCATTATTTATCATAAAATAATACTAGAAAATTTAAGAATGCAATGTACCTTATTTAATGGGTTTCGAAAACCCTAAATATTTAAATTAGGGTTTTTAAGACCTAAATTATTTTAAATACTTTTCTATGATTAAATTTATTATCTAAGGCATATAATATGTCACATAAATATGTAGTAGCTATTTTATACAAGAAAATCAAATGTTTGGAATATATGCCTAATTTTCGAAAATGTGAGTTCTTATGTACAATTTAAATTTTTATTCTTAATCAATTAATGATATATGATAATTATTATATTATTATGATGTCATTAAGGAATAAATGAGGTATAATACAATTTGTACAAGTGAGAGCACACTTGCATAAAAGTGGCGAAATTTTAAGGTTTTAAAGTATGATTTTATGTATAATTATCATCTTATAATTAATAAATGAATATGAGTTGGATCCTATCATATAATAGGTGTAAAGTAGAGATCATTAGCTATTAAAACAAGTAATCTCATGCTAATTAAATGAGGGAGCCGAAATGGTTGAAAAATGGTGGAAAAATATTTAATTTCATACTTTATAATAGTGGACACTTGTTGAGTTGAAATTTTTGACTTTTCAAAAGGTAATTTATACTATATGATAATAATATATTATATGTCATAAGAAAATAAAATCCTAGACTAAGAGATTGAAAATGGCGTAAATTGCATAAGTGTGATATAATATGATTAATTCTCTAACTCTTGGTAATTATGTGATAATTTATTTATTTAATTATAATATAACATAATAAAGTATATAATATAGGTGAAAAATAAAAATTTAATCCTAGGCTATATAAGTATAGCCGACACATATATATATATATATTAATGTTACAATTTAATTAAACCATGACAACAATGATCCAAGTGTTAATTTAGGGATAAGGTAACATCATGAGGAGTATAAGATAATGATCAAATTTTGTCTCCTACTATAAGGAGGTGCCGATTTCTTTGACTAAGATTAGCAAGTGTACAAGATATTTTTCATATAATAATTATACTACAAGTTGGTTAAGCTTATAAATATAACATAAAGCCTTCATTCTCCCACTTTTGAAACCCTTGAGTACCGAAAATAGTGAGGAGAAATTAAGAGTGTTCATCAAATTCCAATCCCAAATCCTTAGCAAATAAACGTTGCCGATCAAAATCGAAACCGATTAAAAGGTTAGAAATTTTACGAGCTTCGTATACATGCTAGAATTTTCGATTTTCGTCCGTTAGAATTTATGTTATGACCTTAAGTTATATATGTAATTTTCGAAAATTTAGAACTCATGTTAATATGTTTAGGTATTATGTTTATATGATGTTATTAAGAATGTATATTAATTATATCATGAAATTAAGCATGCTATTAAATTTATACCTTGGACCGAAAACTTAGGGGTAATATATATTGATGATTATGATTTTTAATTGTTGTTTTGAGTATGAAATCATGATCTAGGGTATTAATTATGCTTATATGAATTTATGTAGAATTTTTGGAAAACTATAGCTTATATTTATATAAATACCGAAAATATATATATGTGATAAAGGGTTGTGATATAATTCATATTTAAGTGATATAATAGCATATTAAGTGTGTAGATTCATAATATATGGTCAGAAGAATTTATCAAATTTATAAATATTATTTGGACCTAAGTTGAAATTTTCGAACATGACTTAGGTAAATTAAATTCAATAGTTCATAACAAATAACAATTATGTTATAGTAAGCATAATTGAGGGTGATTAATTGATATATGAATTTATTGGAATTTTTAAAATCATTTGTCAAGTTAATTATAGAAACCGAAACCATATGTTATAAGACCAAGGTGTATAAATTTTATTTGACTAAGGTAATTACATATTATTAATCACATGATAAAATAGTGTGACATGTGAATTTATAGAATTTTGCACAAGTCAAGCTATTTAATTCAAATAATTAAAACTTTATATTATGTGCATTAATATTATAAATTTATTTTATCAAGAATAATTACATAATATGATCTAAAATAATGTTTTAGACATAGTATGATTTTATAGAATTTTGGAACAAGAATTGCACATAAAATGATAAGAATTTCATAAATAGTTGAAAAAGTCAAATGTTGACTTTTTGTCGACCAAAGTCAAAATTGTTGACTTTTGGTCGACTTGGTCAAAATAGTTGATCAAAATCGTCGATCAAGGTCAACGGGCACGCAATTCAATAATACGTGATCAATGTGACGAAGACGCTTAGTAACAATGCTACTTACGCTACGTAAGTACATTAAAACGCACATTATATACTAAAAGGTAAAATACCCTTTATATGTTGAGAAATTTCATAATCGACATCAATCGATTAGAAACGCCAAATTAAGTCCGACGTTAGCCTTATTCGACACGTAGAAAGTTATGACTATGTTCGTTTCTATCGAACGTGACCGACGTACTAAAATAATTCTTACGTTAAGGCGATACGTGGACGGGGCATCGACGTAGGAAAAGACCATAGTTGAAAGACCACGTGTACAAGGTGGGCTTTACTCGAAAACCCTTTTATTTACGATGCTTTCTTGAAAAGTATTTATTTACAAGCTTTCGGTTGAAAATGATTATGAACCGCTATTCAATTACATGCCCAAAATATTTATGTTTTAACGTATGATCCTATCATGTTGTTGGGCGAGCCAACTATGAATGTGAATCGCTTATCGGGCAGCTCCCAATTTTAAAATCGATATCGGATCTTAGTCGATGCGAATTCTCGGCCAGGTTAACGTGTACACCCGTTTATGACCGCGAGCCGTTAGCAACATCATCGGCGGTCATGGATCCTAGTCGACGCAGAATCCCGACTATGTGATCGTGAGCCGTTAGCAACATCTTCGCCGATCACGGCGTCGGTGAAGCGAGGCCTACTTACGGCGTGAGATCGATTATGGACGCTATGTAAATGATACGGATCATACGAAATGAGAAAATGCTCAAGAAGTAATCTTTTGAGAAATGATAAAGTATTTTGGTATTCACGAGTTATTTCAACTAAAATCCTCGTGTTATACTAACGGGCGGTGTAATTAAATGAAATTATTTTGCATGAGTCCACTAAGTGCAATCTTGTACTTAGCCCCGCATGTTTGTTTTAAATGTGCAGTTGAGTGTGATGGGATGGACAAGTGTTGAAAGCAATGGAGTTTTTGTCGTTAATAGTTCACCTTGACGATATCGTCATATATGCATTCACATGCTTTCCGCTGCTCAAAACACTTTATTATATTTTCGATATTACTTATGTTACCTCGGATCGTTGAATCCTTTTGTTGATGATCCGTTGGTCTAGTTTGTATGAAAACGTTGTGTGTTTATCTATAAAAGTTTCAAGTCTCGAAGGTTGTTGGTCATTATGTTCTTAATCCTCGTTAGTTGGTATGATCCGCCTAATCCGTACTTTAGATTGGCGGGGTTACGATTGGTATCGAGCAAGTGTCGTCCTTTGAACCCTAAAACCTTCTTTCAAAAGTTAAGTCTAGATCGAGTCACTAAACTTCTAGAAATCAACCGACCGTGCTCAACAATCCATCACATCAAGCTCAACCGGAAAATAGGTAAATTATTTTCTCGCTTTGAGTTTGAAAGTTGAAAGTTTGAACAAATGAACTTGAAATTTTGGAAATGAGATTGAACTCATATTTTGAAAGCGTTGAAAGTTATGAAAGTTTTGGAATATATTCAAAAGAATTTTTCGTAGTTATGTGAAAAGTTGGCGATGTTATGTCAAAAGTTTTATGATAAGTGTTATCGCGAGATGAGACCAAGTTTACGAAGAATGAGAAATAGTTGACATGATAATGTCAAAAGTGATGTTTGAGTTATCGAAAGCATGAGTACGTGAAGTTATGTTACGATTTTGAAATATTTATTCAAAGTTTACAATTTATTCGAAAATGGATATGTTATTCCTAAAAGAACATAGATGCTCTAAGAAGCATGCTCACCTTTGAACATAGAAGTATGAATTCTAGAGCTTGATCCTCTTGCGAGAACAATAGTGAGATTGATTTACAAACGAAGCTAAAAGTCGACTCAAACGAACTCAAGTTTCAACGAAAAGTCGATTAAAGCAAAAGAATGGATCAAAGGTGCAAGACGATGGGTTCGATAAGGACCAAAGAAAGCTAAACAAATCTTGTATGGGAACTCAGACGAAGCGAGCATGAGCTCACAATCGTCCGGAAGGAAGTGATTCTCGGCGACAATCGCGCAGGCAGAAAACTGCACTGCGCAGTGTTTTTGTTTTGGCTCATTCTTATTCGTTTGAACTCCGCTTTGCAAACGGTTTTCGCTCACATACTCTTATCTCAATAAAATTCAGTTCATATGAAGGACAGAAATCCTGAATCCTTCTCCAGAATTCGTGAGGAACAGTTGAAGTTATACTGAAAATTTTGCTAAGAATAGAGAACTTAAGAAGTTAAAAGTAGAGATTCCATAAGTGGAATTATGATGTAGGATGAACATAGAACTTTGATGTAAACATTTGTCCGCTTATCGATATGTTTGCTTTATCCGCTATAATGATATATTCTATTCTTTTATCCGCTTATCGATATAGATCGACTTACGCTAGTATTATCTCGTGATAGATGGCGGTCGTTATTACTCACCGAGGCGAAGGACGATGCCGAGGTTACCCCTGTGAGAAGTCCTTGAAGCCTATCGCACTTACGGTATGGGTTGGGCGACAGTCCAGGAGAGTTTCATGAGTTATCCGCGATTATGGATGGACGCCCATGAGTACGGTGTGACAGATATGACGGCATCAAGCGGTTACTCACCGATTGCCGATTGATTGGGAAGACTATGCAAAAGAGATATTGGGCGATTATATCTATCGTGCGGGCATTGACTATGACCGATTGGAGATTTACCGAGGTTTGTCACCATCTCATATATGTCTCACAACAGATATAGGGCTGCACCAAGAGGGCCCTATCCGCCACCAAGCGCAAGACATTTGCGGGACGACACACCGGAATGGTTATACACGGAAGTTCCTCGAGTGGTCAACCCGCAGCGTCGAGGTTATTAGGCGGAGATCGACTGAGCATGTGACGAGGGCATCGCGACCCGTGTCATCGGGAGTGCCGATTCTTCCACCTATGACGCTTGGACATCCGACGCGACCTGCACCACCAGGTCCACCACCAATGACGGCACCCTATCACGAAGGGGCATTCATGGAAGCACATGATCATCAGGAAGGCTATGTTCCTACGCGGGAGGTGTATGCTGTAGGTGATGATAGAGCTGGACCGTCACGTAGGCGTGCTCGAGAGGAAAGCTCCGAGGAAGAATCCGAAGAGGACCCGGATGAAGAAGAGGACCCCGAAGAAGATCCAAGTGAAAACGAAATCGTAAGAGAAAACCATAGGAACATGGACGAAAACGGATATTAGTATACGTGTAGTATGTAGTAATGATGATAACAAACAATATAGAAACATAGTATTTTGAGACGCCTTATAACCAGTATGTAGTTGCCAGTGGTATACATTGTACAGTGTGTACTTAGCTGCCTTTTTGTACTTAATGACTTGTACAGAATAGTCCTTTTGAGGCAAAGTTTTCCATATATATATGATGATGACCCAAGATGGGCTTTATGAACATCAAGTTGTGCGAAAAGAATGATGGTCGCTAAGTTGTTTATGATTCGATTTTATAAAGATGTTACGATATTCAACCGCAATGAACGTTATTCAATACTAACTACGCTTTATTAATGTAACGCCGCCAGACGTGGACCTCGGCCGGAAGTGAGAGGTGGAAGAGGAAGAGGCGGGTAGAGGCAGGATACCACGAGCGTAAAGTGAAGAGATCCCGTACCACCCCACCTCCACCGATCAAGAGTGGAAGAACTCTTTAAGGCGTAACCCGCCTCCTTCAATGGTAAAGGAAGCCCTAAGGATGCCGAGCGGTGGGTCGGGGCTATCGAGCAATTTTGACTTTCTTGTTTGTACTACGCAAGAGAGGTTATCTTGCGTGACATTCAACTCACCGGACGGTGACTCACGGTGGGAAGCGAGAAGAAAGACACTGACCCCGGAACAAATGGAATACTTTACCTAGGACGACTTCAAAACGGAAATGTATGATAAGTACATTCCCAAAAGCTATCGGAATAAAAAGGAAATTGAATTTTTCACCCTGAAGCAGGGCAAGATGTCGGTCACTGAATACGACCATCACAGCGATATGTCTAGATCGCCCGGTTTAGTGAATACTGACATGAAAATATCAGAAAAATTCAAGGCGGATCGAGACACGAGATAAAAATGTCGCTGGCAGGTCATGGCGACTTAACTTATACGGAGGCTCTTAGTCGGGCATTAGACATAGAGGCTGCAATGCCCGAAGAGAAATCTGCACCGACCTAGTCACAAAATGTCGGTGACAAAGGAAAGCGCAAATAGGAAGGAAGTCCCAATAACAACAACGTCAACCGAGGAGGTTTCAACAACAACAACAAGAGGCCATGGCAGAATAACATGGCTCCACAAGGGCAAGGTTGGAGGAGACTCGTATTTACTCCACCTACCCAAGAGATAGTAAGGATTCCGCCATGCCCGAAATGCAACAAAAGGCACACGGGGGTGTGCATGGCTGGAAATCCCATTTGCTATAAGTGTGGCGTTAGGGGCCACTATGCAGATGAATGCCCTGGGATCCGCCAGATAACCATGGGAAGGCCAAATCAATCAGGCCACCCAACCGTTAAGGCGCACCAAGGTACCAACCCCAACAAAGAAGAATAGCAATGGCGGCAGCCCACAGAGACAACAAAGAATCATGCAACAACAGCGAGAATCAGCAGAGGCAAGCACCTCGCCGGCGCAACAGCTCGAGGCGAGCCTATGCACTACATAGGCGTCGTAAGCAGCGAGTAATCAAGGTAACCTAGCGGGTATGGGATTACTTTGCAATATACCTATTATACTTCTGTTCGATACGGGTGCTTCGCATTCTTTCATTTCAAAAGCATGCGTTGATATGTTAGAACTTAACCCTGAGGAAACAAATCAGGAAATGAGAATCTCATCACCTATAGGAGGTATTATGACCGTTACAGGCTTGCTCGAACTTAGAATTGAACTTAGGCTCAATTAAGGTTCTAGCAAATAACTTGAACGTAATACCTATGGGGGATGTAGATATAATCCTAGGGATGGATTGGTTGGCCGAAAACCATTCCACGATCTTATGCAAGGAGAGAAGAATTTCGATGCAACCACCGGGAAAAGAAGCTACGAATTTCTATGGGATTAGTATGGGAAAGAAAATCCCAATAATATCCGCACTCCAAGCCCGGAGAATGATGAACAAGAAGGAATGTCAAGCATTCCTTGTGTATCTAAATGGAGAGGAAAAGACGGAAGCAAGGGTCGAAGACGTGGAAATTGTTCAGGAATTTCGCACGCCTTTCTAAGACATTACCAGGACTACCCCCAGATAGGCAACTAGAGTTCACAATTGATCTGGAGCCGGGATCAGCTCCAGTATCAAAAGCGCCTTACAGAATGGCACCCAAGGAACTCGAAGAGTTGAAAATCAAAATTCAAGAGTTATTGGACTTGGGTTTTATTAGACCAAGTGTTTCACCATGTGGAGCGCCTGTCCTATTTGTCAAGAAAAAGGATGGTTCGTTAAGAATGTGTATTGATTATCGAGAATTAAACAAACTGACGCTCAAGAACAAATATCCGCTACCAAGGATAGACGATTTGTTCGATCAGTTGAGAGGTGCAAGCGTATTCTCGAAAATCGATCTTAAATCGGGATACCATCAGCTAAAGGTACGACCAGAAGATATATCCAAGACGGCATTCCGAACAAGGTATGGCCACTACGAGTTTGTAGTAGTGTCGTTCGGATTAACTAACGCACCTGCCGTGTTTATGGATCTTATGAACCGAGTATTCCATCCATACTTGGATAAGTTTGTCTTAGTCTTTATAGATGATATTCTCATCTATTCAAAGAACGAGGAGGAACATAGGGAACACTTGAGAACATTGTTACGGACCTACAAGCCGAACAACTTTATGCTAAATTCAGCAAGTGTGAATTTTGGCTTAAAGAAGTAATATTCCTTGGACACATTGTGTCGTGGAAGGAATAAAAGTTGATCCGCAAAGGTCGAGGTGTACAAGGATGGAAAGCACGACCACTCAAAGCGAAATTAAGTTTCCTAGGATTAGTGGCTACTACGGAGATTCATTGAAGGATTCTCCAAGATAGCAAGGCCAATGACACAGCTACTCCGAAAGGGGATCAAATTCACATGGACTGATGAGTGTGAGGCAAGTTTCCAATCGTTAAAGGAAAAACTGACTAGTGCACCGGTATTAGCTGTTCCAGATTCAAATAAGGAATATGTTATCTATACTGATGCTTCCAAAAATGGACTTGGTTGTGTACTGATGCAAGAAGGAAAGGTAATAGCTTACGCATCGAGACAACTTAGGCCACATGAGTTGAACTACCCGACTCATGACTTAGAACTGGCAGCTGTGGTCCATGCACTAAAGATTTGGAGACATCATCTTTACGGAGTAAGATGTGAAATCTTCTTGACCACAAAGTTTAAAATACTTTTTCGAGCAAAAGATCGAACATGAGACAAAGGAGATGGCTCGAATTAGTAAAAGACTACGATCGTGGCATAAACTATCATCCGGGAAAAGCTAATGTAGTAGCGGATGCCTTAAGTCGTAAAGGTCGATCAAAACTTGGATGTCTCTTGACAAGGAAGGAAAACTCATTGAAGAGTTTGAGAAGATGTCGATAGAGATAGTCGAACCACCAAGGACAATCATGGATAATGTTGCTACACTTACTATGATGTCCGATTTAAGGAATAAAATCATAGAAGAACAAAGAAAGGATGAGGAACTAGAAGATAAGGGCTAAAGTGAGAATGGGAGAACAAAAGGTTTCAAGGCGGAATGATAACGCTATATTGTTTGAGGAAAGGCTATGCATTCCAAACAATGACAAGCTTAGAAATGAAATCATGAGTGAAGCTCATGATACTCTTATACCGCCCATCCAGCGGTACAAAATGTACCAAGACCTACGAAGAAAGTTACGGTGGGAAGGAATGAAGAGAGATATAGCCTCATTCGTCGAGCGTTGTCTTACTTGTCAACAAGTAAAGGCGTTACATCAAAGGCCATATGGAAAGCTGCAACCTTTGGAGATACCCGAATGGAAATGGGACGACATAGCTATGGATTTTGTAACGGGTTTACCAAAGTCACAAAAGGGTAACACTGCTATATGGGTAGTAGTGGATCGCCTTACAAAGTGTGCTCATTTCCTACCAATACGAATCACCTATGGGTCCGACAAGTTAGCTCAGCTATATGTGAAGGAAATTGTACGTCTGCATGGAATACCGAAATCTATCACTTCTGATAGAGATTCGAAGTTTACTTCGAGATTTTGGGTAAGCTCACAAAAGGAATTGGGAACAGTGAATTTCAGACAACTTTTCATCCACGCATGACGGGCCAATCCGAGCGAGCGATCCAAACGCTAGAGGATATGTTGAGAACGGTAGTATTGGATCGAGGCGCAACTTGGGAACAAGTTTTACCACTTATTGAGTTCGCCACAATAATAGTTATCGGCGACAATCAACATGGCCCCATATGAAGCATTATATGGAAGAAAATGTCGATCGCCACTTTTTGGGATGAAGTTGGTGAAAGGAAAATTTTAGGGCGGATACGATGGAAGAAATGATTGAAATTGTGCGCCGATAAGACAAAGAATAAAGGAAGCTCGGGATGGCGTAAATCATATGCCGATACCCGTAGATCCGAGCTAGAATTTGAGTGTGGCGACAAGGTTTTCCTTAAAACCTCTCCGTCAAAGGCATTATAAGATTTGGGGTAAAGGGAAAGTTGAAACCCCGATTTATAGGACCTTACGAGATCCTTGAGAAAATAGGCCCAGAGCTATAGACTAGCATTACCACCGAGTTTGGGTAATGTTCATAATGTGTTTCACGTGTCTCAACTGAGGAAGTATGTGTATGACCCGAAACACGTAATACATCATGATGACGTGGTATTGAATCCTGATATGAGCTACGAAGAGGAACACGTGGCCATTTTGGACCATAAAGTTCAACAGTTGAGAAATAAATCAATCCGATAGTGAAAGTCCCATGGGCACCACGGACGGGGAAGAAGCTACGTGGGAACTCGGGGCGCCATGAAAGAACGATACCCGAACTCTTTTGAGGTATGCAAATTTCGGGGATGAAATTTTTTAAGGGGTAGAATGTAATATCCCGTAATTTTAATACTGAATTACGATAATAAATTCCTTAATTAGCATTATTAATTCAATAATTAAAATCTTAATTAGTCAACTCTTGACTTTGACCGAGCATAATTGGATAATTTACGTATGAGATTCATCGAGGCTTAGTGAATTAAGGAATATAATTTTCAATATTCCTTGAACGTAATTTTCTAACGTCGAATAAATTCGACGATTCGTCTTCTGATATTATTAGCGGTTAAGCTTAATTTCAAAATTCCTATTATTATAGGAATAAATAAAGTTGTAACAAACTTTATTTTGAACATTTTAGAGATAATCAAACTATGAGAATTTAGAGGCGTTTCAAACGCTCACGTTTAGAATAATGCGATAACTTTAGCATATGATCTCGGAATTATAAAATTCAAATTCCTATAATTATATTATTATATAAGAGCATTATTTATCATAAAATAATGCTAGAAAATTTAAGAATGCAATGTACCTTATTTAATGGGTTTCGAAAACCCTAAATATTTAAATTAGGGTTTTTAAGACCTAAATTATTTTAAATACCTTTCTATGATAAAATTTATTATCTAAGGCATATAATATGTCACATAAATATGTAGTAGCTATTTTATACAAGAAAATCAAATGTTTGGAATATATGCCTAATTTTCGAAAATGTGAGTTCTTATGTACAATTTAAATTTTTATTCTTAATCAATTAATGATATATGATAATTATTATATTATTATGATGTCATTAAGGACTAAATGAGGTATAATACAATTTGTACAAGTGTGAGAGCACACTTGCATAAAAGTGGCGAAATTTTAAGGTTTTAAAGTATGATTTTATGTATAATTATCATCTTATAATTAATAAATGAATATGAGTTGGATCCTATCATATAATAGGTGTAAAGTAGAGATCATTAGCTATTAAAACAAGTAATCTCATGCTAATTAAATGAGGGAGCCGAAATGGTTGAAAAATGGTGGAAAAATATTTAATTTCATACTTTATAATAGGGACACTTGTTGGAGTTGAAATTTTTGACTTTTCAAAAGGTAATTTATACTATATGATAATAATATATTATATGTCATAAGAAAATAAAATCCTAGACTAAGAGATTGAAAATGGCGTAAATTGCATAAGTGTGATATAATATGATTAATTCTCTAACTCTTGGTAATTATGTGATAATTTATTTATTTAATTATAATATAACATAATAAAGTATATAATATAGGTGAAAAATAAAAATTTAATCCTAGGCTATATAAGTATAGCCGACACATATATATATATATATTAATGTTACAATTTAATTAAACCATGACAACAATGATCCAAGTGTTAATTTAGGGATAAGGTAACATCATGAGGAGTATAAGATAATGATCAAATTTTGTCTCCTACTATAAGGAGGTGCCGATTTCTTTGACTAAGATTAGCAAGTGTACAAGATATTTTTCATATAATAATTATACTACAAGTTGGTTAAGCTTATAAATATAACATAAAGCCTTCATTCTCCCACTTTTGAAACCCTTGAGTACCGAAAATAGTGAGGAGAAATTAAGAGTGTTCATCAAATTCCAATCCCAAATCCTTAGCAAATAAACGTTGCCGATCAAAATCGAAACCGATTAAAAGGTTAGAAATTTTACGAGCTTCGTATACATGCTAGAATTTTCGATTTTCGTCCGTTAGAATTTATGTTATGACCTTAAGTTATATATGTAATTTTCGAAAATTTTAGAACTCATGTTAATATGTTTAGGTATTATGTTTATATGATGTTATTAAGCATGTATATTAATTATATCATGAAATTAAGCATGCTATTACATTTATACCTTGGACCGAAAACTTAGGGGTAATATATATTGATGATTATGATTTTTAATTGTTGTTTTGAGTATGAAATCATGATCTAGGGTATTAATTATGCTTATATGAATTTATGTAGAATTTTTGGAAAACTATAGCTTATATTTATATAAATACCGAAAATATATATATGTGATAAAGGGTTGTGATATAATTCATATTTAAGTGATATAATAGCATATTAAGTGTGTAGATTCATAATATATGGTTGTAAGAATTTATTGAAATTTATAAATATTATTTGGACCTAAGTTGAAATTTTCGAACATGACTTAGGTAAATTAAATTCAATAGTTCATAACAAATAACAATTATGTTATAGTAAGCATAATTGAGGGTGATTAATTGATATATGAATTTATTGGAATTTTTAAAAATCATTTGTTGGGTTAATTATAGAAACCGAAAACCATATGTTATAAGACCAAGGTGTATAAATTTTATTTGACTAAGGTAATTACATATTATTAATCACATGATAAAATAGTGTGACATGTGAATTTATAGGAATTTTTGCACAAGTCTAAGCTATTTAATTCGAAATAGCCGAAAACTTTATATTATGTGCATTAATATTATAAATTTATTTTATCAAGAATAATTACATAATATGATCTAAAATAATGTTTTAGACATAGTATGATTTTATAGGAATTTTTGGAACAAGAATTGCACATAAAATGATAAGAATTTCATAAATAGTTGAAAAAGTCAAATGTTGACTTTTTGTTGACCAAAGTCAAAATTGTTGACTTTTGGTTGACTTGGTCAAAATAGTTGACCAAAATCGTTGACCAAGGTCAACGGGCACGCAATTCAATAATACGTGATCAATGTGACGTAGTACGTTTAGTAACAATGCTACTTACGTTACGTAAGTACATTAAAACGTACATTATATACTAAAAAGGTAAAATACCCTTTATATGTTGAGAAATTTCATAATCGACATCAATTGATTAGGAAACGTCAAATTAAGTCCGACGTTAGCCTTATTTGATACGTAGAACGTTATAGACTATGTTCGTTTCTATCGAACGTGACCGACGTACTAAAATAATTCTTACGTTAAGGTGATACGTGGATGGGGCATTGACGTAGGAAAAAGACCATAGTTGAAAGACCTACGTGTACAAGGTGGGCTTTACTCGAAAACCCTTTTATTTACGATGCTTTCTTCGAAAAGTATTTATTTACAAGCTTTCAGTTGAAAATGATTATGAACCGCTATTGATTACATGCCCAAAATATTTATGTTTTAACGTATGTATCCTATCATGTTGTTGGGCGAGCCAACTATGAATGTGAATCAGTTATTGGGTAGCTCCCAATTTTAAAATCGATATCGGATCCTAGTCAGATGCGAATTCACAGCTGGGGTTAACGTGTACACCGTTTACGACCGCGAGCCGTTAGCAACATCATCGCCGATCGTGGATCCTAGTCGGATGCGTAATCACGACTATGTGATCGTGAGCCGTTAGCAACATCTTGCCGATAACGGCGTCGAGAGAAGAGGCCTACTTCTACGGCGTGAGATCGATTATGGACGATTATGTAAATGATACGGATCATACGAAAGAAAATGCTCTGTGCAGCTAATCTTTTGAGAAATGATAAAGTATTTTGGTATTCACGAGTTATTTCAACTAAAATCTTCGTGTTATACTAATGGGGTGTAATTAAATGAAATTATTTTCGCATGAGTCCACTAAGTGCAATCTTGTACTTAGCCCCGCATGTTTGTTTTAAATGCGAGTTGAGGTGCTGATGGGATGGACAAGTGTTGAGCATCGGAGTTTTGTCGTTAATAGTTCACTTGGATGTATATCGTCATATATGCATTCACATGTTTTCCATTGCTCAAAACACTTTATTATATTTTGGATATTACTTATGTTACCTCGGATCAGTTGAATCTTTTGTTGATGATCCGTTGGTCTAGTTTGTATGAAAACGTTGTGTGTTTATCTATAAAAGTTTGAAGTCTTGAAAGGTTGTTGGTCATTATGTTCTTAATCCCTGTTTAGTTGGTAACAGTCCCGTCTAATCCGTACTTTAGATTGGGGGCTGTTACACTGACGCTCGTTGATCTTTTGTTGTGTCTCTCTTTCCTTTTTGTTTTGTTTTTGTTTGAGAACAAACAATGCTTTAAGTTTGGGGGGTTTGATAAACGCGCATTTTACACGTTTATTGTTGATATTTAAAGATGATTTTAGATCAATAAAGTGCGTTTATGTCTTGGATCTCAATGCTTTTACATATTTTTGGAAGATATTGCTCTTGGGTTCCTTTTTGGGGTTTTGTAGGCTTATAAGTTGAAAACCGAAGCATAGAACGAAGCATGAGCGAAAGAAGGCTGAAAACAGGGCCTAGCGACCGCCTTCGCGGCCGCTAGCCCGAACGCGAGCACAATATATGCGCAAAACTTAAGCCTCACGATCGGCCTAGCGACTGCTAGATCAGCCGCGAGGAAATCCCATGCGACGCGGCTGCGAGCAGCGACCGCGAGACGTGCCCGCGAGCTACCCAACGTGCGAAAAGAGATACTGCCCGATTTCTCGCGACCACACCTAGCGATCGTGAGACAGGTCGCGAGGTCACCTAGCGATCACATGCCAGCCGAGAAGACGAAGAGCAGCCGAGTGAGGATGATCCCTCGCGATCGACCTCGCGACCGCGAGCTCGGCCATGAGGCGTGGCGGCAGAGTACAAAATTAGGGTTTTTGCCCTAATTCTATAAATAGGGCTTCGCCCCCTCGTGCCCCCAACCTTACCCAGCGCTATTTTGGACCTTTTTCTTCAGTTTTTCATTATTTTCCATAGATTTTCATTCTAGCTTTGATTTAGATTCATTCTAGCTCTAGTTTCCCATCATTCTACATTAGTTCTTTGCATTGTTATCGATTTGGAACATTTTCGTCGAACGAATTGCATCTTTTTCCCGTTTTCCGCTAAGGTTGGGATTTGAACCCAATGATTGTTCTTCCGACGCTACATCACGGGTTTTATCAATTTAATTTCTATTTTTTATGATTATTTCGTATTTTATTCCGTTTATTATGTCTAGCTAAATTTTCGTTCTAATTCTAGGGTTTGCCTGATTCTATCCTAAATGTTATGATTCCTGTTATTGTTATTTACCTTCCAGGCATTGATTCATGATTCTTGGTGCTTAATTATATTTGTTGATTTCTGATCAAGCTTGATGCATATCATAGTTACCAGTTAATTACTTAACCGTTTTAATTGTCAATCGATCTTGAATGCATGATACGAATAAGCCTTGAGTTGTAGCTGAGATAGGAACATTTGTAGGAAGTATATTCTTTGTGATCCTTTTGGAGTTACTTATTTTCACCTAGAGACGTAACAGTAATAGGGAAAATTAGTAATCAACTGCCACAATTGTCGTAACTAAAGTTGTTGGTTACAAGTGTGATCTTCCATCTTGTCTGGATTAAAATTGGTTAATAGGATCAAAGCCCAAAATCTTTCAAACCAAATTCTGTTGCTTGGATAATGATGAATTATTGTTGAGTTAGCTTCTGTGTTTTCGTGTTACAATCCCTGTGGATACGATACCCCCTGCTTACCTTTATACTTGTGCGTTTTCGTGTTAGAAAAGTGAGCGATCAATCAACTATCATCATCATGAAATAATGAAAATTCAATTCTTTTACATATATATATGTTTCGGCTACCTCAAATAGCATAGGACACACACATAATCAATACTTATCCATTTTATTCTCATAATTATAAAAGAATTAAGAAAATCACCACTTAAAAACACACACACACACACACACACACATATATATATATATATATATATATATATATATATATATAGGGAATGGATCAAATGAGAACCACATCTTTTTTGCGAACTCTACGAACCATGCATAAGACGTTGAAGATGATGCACAAAACGGTATAAAGTTGTGCATAATGAAAACTTTCTAAAATTATTTTGTTGTGCAACAATTTTAGAAAGTTTTCGTTATGCACAACTTTATACAGTTTTGTGCATTATTTTCAACGTCTTATGTGATCTATAGTGTTATATGTGTTCATAGTATTTACCTTGAAAATTTTAGAAAAATCCATGCCCAATTTCTTACTAAAACCGAGAGCATATCAATATTGTGTAAGCATATGATCTTCTTTTTGAACATGCAATGTCACAATCTTGTTTTATAATGTATTGTGAATGCTTAGAATTTAATTTGAAATTTTTGGAAAATCTTATACTATTTTCTTAAAAAGGCCGAGATCAATATACAATTATATATGGATGTATAATTTTTGTTTGGGACATGCAAGAACATATTGTTGATATGAGATGATATACAAGTCCTTTGTGATTTATTGAAAATTTTAAGAAAATCCTACCAAATTTTTCCTTGAGGACCGAGGCATATATGTATATATATGTTGATGTATGATTTTATTTTGCACATGCAATGTGATATTATGGATTTATGATGTATTGAGAATGCATAAGATTTATTTGAGAATTTTTAAAACACCCTTCCTACTTTATTTCATAAGAACTGAGACTAAGTATATATATATGGGAGTGTGTAATTTTATTATATGACATGCAATAGGATGTTATTGTTCTAAGATGGGAATTATATACTATATATTTTAATTAGAATTTTTGAAACATTCCTATATGAATTATTGAAGAAAACGAGAGCATGTATGTATGTAGATTAATGTGTGATTTTATTTAGTACATGCAATGCTAAATTATTAACTTAGAAAATGTTTTATGCATTTTATGTTGTTATTAGAAATTTTGGAAATCAATTACCTATTTTATTCAAATAAACCAAGAGCTAAGCTCACTATGGTGATGAATAAATTGGTTTTGACTATTGGTAATGAATAAATTGGTTTTGATTATTGTTATGTTTATAATATTGTTACAATATGAATTGTGAGCATGTAATGATTTTTGGAAAATTTTACAAAATTGTTTGATGAAATTATAAAGAAACCGAGAGCTATGATGATGATTATATAATATAGCTTTGTTATATAATGAATTATATGACATGAAATGTCATAAACTAAGGTTTAGACCATGTGTTAATTTATTGGAATTTTAGTGAAATTGTTGGGCATTTTATTAAAAATGCCGAGACCTTATATAAATAATAAGGTGATGATTGAACAATGTTTAGTTGATTTTATGACATATTAATGACCATAGTGTATATTAATACACTATATTATATTAGAAAAAATTTTGGACATTGTTTGGTAATTTTCAAAATTACCGAGAAATTATAAAGAATTTCTAAGGATTTTTAAATCCTTTTAAATCAATTTTATTAATAAATTATATGTCTAATATTATTTTAGACATATTTAGAAATTATGGACAAATTTTCGAAAATAATAGGTTGACAAAACCCAAAATAGCCGTGAGCTATTTTTAAAATATGAATAAGGATTTTAAATCCTTAAATTCATTATTTATAATGAAGTATATGTTTAAAAATTATTTTTAAACATATTAAAACAGTTTATAAAAAAAAAATCAATTAGAAATTGATTTTCGAAAGAATTTAATATTAAAGTATGACTTAGTAATTAAATTACTAAGGAAAGTCAAAATTGTTGACTTTTAAAATCAACGTCTGAAATCGTTCGATAAATACGCTAATACGCGTAAGACGATCAATTGCTAATGACATCACTTTGATATGAAAGGATTTTATGAAATCGAAAAACGTGAGAAAACGTTGGACCATTTACCAAGAAGGGTAAATTGGTAATTTTCAACACATATCTCGTCTCATCAAAGAACGAGAAATGTTAAGATGATCTGGCGTTTGAAAGCGAATTAAATTCATTAAGGAATTGATTCACATCGATATGAAATATCGAATTCTATTATAGACTTTGTAAGTCTCGAATTACGTAAACGACGTACTAAAGCATCATTTTATATAAAGGTGTGAACGACGCACCATTTGGACGCCGACGAGTAAGGAAAACATTAAAGGCGATCAATAGTTTCGGTGGGCTTTAATACTAAAAGCAGAACAACTTTGTCGCTCTTTTCAACCTGCCTTTGTTTACGACTTTTCAACTAATGTTAACATTCTTTAAATGATTACCGCCAAAATGTTTACGTTTTGTGTATCGTATCTATCCATGAATGATGTGATGTTGTTGGGTTATTCCCAATTTGTGAATTAAAATCGATATCGGATCCTATCTTGGGAAGGCTTATACCAGCTAGGATTAACGTGTACACCGATGGTGATTGTGTCTTTGTAAGGACATTCACGCCGGTCACGGGTCGTAGAAGGAGGCCTCCTTCACGACTTTCGACTATCATAACATGATGGAATGATAATAAAGGATATGGATCACGACACCAAGAAAATGCTTGGCAAGCAACTTTTATAAACTCGTGAAAATATTTTAGTAAGCCTGAGGCATTTTCAAATAAAACCCTTGTGTCTTACCATTATATTAGCGAGTAATTCAATGAAAATAAAATGTTTTCGGCATAAGTCCACTGGGTACTAATTTTGTACTTAGCCCTGCATGTTTGTTTTTAAATGTGCAGGTTAAGCTCGGTTGCTGATGATGGGGGAGTGTTGAGAAAGCCATTTGTCCTTGATGTTTGTTAGGAATGGATAACCTTGAATACATATCGTCATTTATGTATTCACACACTTTCCACTGCAACTCTGAACTGTTTTATTTTCATGTTGGATAATAAAATAATGTGAACTATGAAGTCCTTCGGATCGTCATATCCTTTGGATCCGTTGACTTAAACCTTTTTATCCGAAATGCTATAAGTGTATGTTTAATCCTAAGTTTAATATACCCAGGTGTTAAGTCTTATCATGACAGTCTTCCGCATCCATGAATACTATTCCTAGTATTAGTCCGCTCACTCCGGGTTATCGGAGTTTGGTCGTGACAGAGTGGTATCAGAGCGGTTGCTCTTTGAAACTTCAATTCCTTCTCAAACTAAGTCTAGATTGAGTCACTAGACTTCTAGAAAATCTACTGGCTATCCTCAACACTCCATCACATCGAGCTCAACTGGGAAAAGGTAATTAGTTTCTTTTGAACTTATGAAGTGAAAAATTTATATGATGACCAAATTTGAAAAGATTTTTGAGGTAAAAGGAAAAGGAAAGTTGTAATGTGATGATGATTGAAATGAAGAGTTATGAGTGAAGATTTTCAAAAATTCTAAATTTTGAAATTAAATAGTAATGATATGAAGTAGTTAAATTGAAATGTATGTTTGAAACGAATCATGATGATTAAGGATGAATGTATGAAAACAAGATGATATGTACAGATATGTATGAATGAACTATGATGCTGTTTGAATGTTATGTTTATGAATTATGAAATCTATGTTAACAACGAAGTATGCTACTCTCTTGAGAAGAACATAGACGATATAGGAAGTATGTTCACATAATGAAAGAAAACAAAAGAATGATAGGAAGCATGAAGGTGTTTTTAATTTCTAGTTTGGAACGACGAGAGTGGAACGTAAAGATGATCGAGAACAACGTTAGCTATGAAGAATGAAGAAGGTGGATATCGTAACACAGTTTCAAAGCAAGCGACCATGATTATAATTTCAACATGCGTGACCATTGATCGGGATTTCAGAACGACAAGCATCAATTTGAAGACATGGACGTAATAGTTATACTATGTCGGCAGCAGCTATAGCGTGCATAATGTCGTCATCAGCATCTTCTCGAAACGTTGTTACAAACGCAAAAATTTTCTGCACTGCGCAGTAAATTTGTTTTTAAACGTACTCCTTCGATAGGATTCCGTTTTACGCATGGTTTTCGCCTGCGTATTTCTAACATTCTGAACTTCATTTGTTATGAAGGATAGAATCTCTTTTTCCATCTCCCGAATACAGTAGAGTCTGGTTAAAGTTTAGCTTGAGTTTTCGATAGAGCAAAGAAACCTATAATACCTCGTGTAGCTTAACATAGCAATAGGAGTTTTGTTTACTAGGTGGGTTAAGAATGTTTGGTTATAGGTTGAATAGTTCATCCTAGTTGATTAATCAAAGTACTAAGCTACCTTATACGCTATCGGGTATTAGTAGTGCCTAACGGTTAGTTTTGATCGCGATGATGGAGGAAATGCGCTACATTGCGAGGAGGAGGATAGGACTGACCCGACTCGAGGAGACTATCCGTATTACCGGAAAGCTGGATGTGTGCGGCGAGGATTTAGGAGAGTTTCGATGTACTATTTTAGGCGTGGAGGAATGCGAGTATATGGCGTGACGGACTACGATGGCATTAAACGTCTTCACGATACTTCCATGTGATTGGGAAGATTATGCTCGTGAAGTTTCGGAGACTACATTTACCGTCTTGTTGGAGGATATGACTTGATAGGCGATCTACCCAGTTCATCACCACCGACGTATGTATATAGCATTTATGGCTCGACCGAGAGGACCTTATCTCCTCCACGGAGTATACATGGCGTGATGAGTCACCGAGTGGTCAGACACCGAGGTTCCCGGATAGTTGACCCAGTGGTACCTCGATATCGGATTGACGAAGGCGACTTGTTCAGCAGACGGAGCAGCCTGGACCTAGAGCTTTGGGAGCCCTGCTTTCCCACCTTTGATATTCTGGACATCCGCACGTTCACCACTCCCGCCTTTACCACCGATGGCGGCACCCCTACCGCCCGGTAGAGTTTCCGTCGACAAAGACGGATTAGTGTGACAGTACTCTTGATGGGTATAACCCATCCATGACAGCTACTGATCCGATTCGTGTGGATTATGGTCCCTGCGGGACATCCCGATGGTAGAGAGTAATGGGTGGACCTCTAGAGTATATGGCAGGCGATGACTCGGAGCGAGGAGGAAGAGGATCCCGAGGAAGATTCGAGGAGTAGATGTAGATATTGATGTTGATGTAAAATTTGAAGGATTGTGTTATCTATTTTATGTATGTTTTATTTATGCTTTTGAAAAACTTGAACAGTGGGGGAACTTGATTTTTGTAAGGCTATAAAGCCATTGTGCATGACTTTAATTTTTGTAAAGCCTTAAGGCCGATATGTGTATGGCTCTTTTCTTTTGAAACATTTTGGAAGCAAGCATGTAAGTAATCCTTGATGTAAGGACTTTTGTTTGCAAAGTACGTTATCTATGGTGCTTTTGCAATTGTATGTATATATGACCCGAGAGGGCTTTTGCAACAAATTTATGTATGACAAGAATGAAATGTTTTATTTAAGTTATTGTTTCTAAAAAGACAAAAATTAAATTTGTACATATTCAAGTTATAAAAATGATGCATGATGTTAATGATATATTTTACACAACAGAATGCCTCCTAGACAAGACCCTGAACGAGAAGTAAGGGGCAGAGGCAGACCTAGGAGAAGAGGTAGAACTCCGGAACAAGAAGAACAAGCTGTACCTCAACCACCTCCACCTCAACCTGACCGCAGGATAGAGGAATTATTCTTAAGACAAAACCCTCCTACTTTCAATGGGAAAGGTAGTCCGGAAGATGCTGAACAGTGGATGAGAACTATCGAGAGAATTTTCACATTTCTAAGGTGCACAACACAAGAGAGACTATCATGTGTAGCCTTCCAGTTAAATGGGCCTGCTGATTTCTGGTGGGAGGCCAGAAAGAAAACTTTCACAGCAGAGCAGATGGAAGAGTTGACGTGGGAAGATTTTAAAAGGGAAGTGTATGATAAGTATGTGCGAAAAGTTACAAGAAGAAGAAGGAACATGAATTTTTCTTGTTAAGCGAGGAAAAGATGTCGATGGCGATTACGATCGCACATTTTGTGAAATGTCTAGATATGCATTGGATCAGTGGACACGGATTCAAAATGGCGGAAAAATTTAGATCGTGGTTAAGGCCGTAAATAAGAATGTCTCTCATTGGTCTTGGAGACATGACTTATCTGAGGCTCTTACGAGCTTTGGACATTGAGGCAAACAATGCGGATGATAAGTCGGGATCGGCTCGGATGCGTAATACCATGGACGGAGAAAGAGAAAATGGGATACTAGTTTTAGTAACAATGATAGGGAAACTTTGAAAACAAAATAACAAACAACGGTGGCAAGGGAACTCAAGAAGTCGAGGCGAGGATGGAGGAAGCTAGCCTTTATTCCTCCAACAAGGGGACCACAAGAGCGTGAAGGGCTCTTTCGTGCCAAAATGCCGAAAGATGCACACGGAAATGTGCATGGCGGGCGTGAAACTGTTTTAGGTGTGGTATGAAAGGACATTACGCAAACTTTTGTCGGGGATACGTTCGGAAGCGGTCGAAGGCGAACCAACCCGTAATGTCCAACGGCGAGGGCTATCCAATTTCAGCCCCAACCTCAGCAAAGAACTACGGCCGCAACAATGGCAACAACCTCCATAACCACCGCGCAGCCACAACAACAAATACAACAACAACAGCAGTGGCAACTACCCAAAGAACGAAGGCGGCACACCTGGCGGCAGCGTCGGTGACAAAGAACCGCATAACAAAGAATAGCCCCAAAGAAAGGCAAGCACCACGTCAGCCGCAGCTACCTCAAGCTAGGGCATATGCTTTGCACCGACGACAAAACGAACAGGACCAGGGAAACCTGGCAGGTATGGGAATCCTTCTCAACATGCCAGTTATAGTATTGTTCGACACGGGTGCTTCGCACTCCTTCATGGTGAAATCATGCGTAGATCTGTTGGGACTTAGTGCTATAAAAGCAAATCAGGATATGAGAATCTCTTCACCTATAGGAGGGATTATGACTGTTACACATTTCTGCTCGAACCTAGAGTTGAACTTAGGATCACTTAGGGTTCTAGCAAATAATTTGAACATAATACCCATGGGTGACGTAGATATAATCCTAGGAATGGACTGGTTAGCTGCAAACCACTCCACGATTCTTTGCAAGGAAAGGAAAATATCATTTCATTTTCCTGGGCAAGAAGCAACGCATTTCCATGGAATTAGCATGGGAAAGAGAGTCCCAATTGTGTCCGCATTGAAAGCGAGGAAAATGATGAATAAGAAAGGATACCATGCTTTTCTCGTTTATTTGAACGGAGAAGAAAAGTCGGAACTGAAGGTAGAAGACATAGAAATTGTCAGAGAATTTCAAGATGTATTTCCTAAGGATCTACCAGGATTACCTCCTGATAGACAATTGGAATTTACCATTGACTTGGAACCAGGATCGGCTCCAGTGTCAAAGGCACCCTACAGAATGGCCCCAAAGGAGTTGGAAGAACTGAAAATCCAAATCCAAGAACTGTTGGACCTAGGTTTCATTAGACCTAGTGTTTCGCCTTGGGGAGCGCCTGTATTGTTCGTCAAGAAGAAGGATGGATCTTTAAGGATGTGTATAGACTATCGAGAACTGAACAAGATGACACTCAAGAACAAATATCCTTTACCAAGAATCGACGATTTGTTTGATCAATTGAGAGGAGCAGGCATATTTTCAAAAATCGATCTCAAGTCAGGATACCATCAACTCAAGGTACGACCTGAAGACATAGCTAAAACTGCATTCCGAACAAGATATGGCCATTATGAATTTGTAGTTATGCCGTTCGGATTAACTAATGCACCAGCCGTGTTTATGGACCTCATGAACCGAGTGTTTCATCCGTACCTAGATAAGTTTGTCTTGGTTTTCATAGATGACATTCTCATCTACTCGAAAAATGAGGAAGACCATAAGGAACATCTAAGAATGGTGTTACAAACTTTGAGGAATGAAAGATTGTTTGCTAAGTTCAACAAATCGAATTTTGGTGAAGGAAGTAATGTTCTAGGACACATCAGATCTGTGATGGAATCAAAGTAGATCCACCAAAGTGGGCGGTGCAAGAGTGGAAATCACCGCGAACTCGAGAATGAGATCAGGAGTTTTCTAGGATTGGTGGTTATTATAGGAGATTCATTGAGGATTCTCCAAAATAGCAAGACCAATGACCCAACTACTTGAAAGGAGTTAAGTACACTTGACCGAGGAATGTGAGGCGAGTTTTCGGGAACTCAAAGAAAAGTTAACAAGTGCGGTATTGGCGGTCCGGAATCGATAAAGAATATGTGGTTTATCGACGCCTCGAAGAAGCGGACTAGGATGCGTTTGATGCAAGAAGGAAAAGTAATAGCCTACGCGTCACGGCAACTTAGACCACATGAGCTGAACTACCCAACACATGATTTAGAGTTAGCGGTGGTTCATGCAATCGAAAATATGGAACACCATCTCTACGGAGTGAGATGCGAAATCTATATGAGATCATAAGAGTTTGAAATACTTTTTCGGAGCAGAGATCTAAACATGAGGCGGAGAAGATGGCTCGAACTAGTAAAAGATTACGACCGTGGTATTAACTATCACCCAGGTAAAGCGAATGTAGTAGCTGACGCCTTGAGTCGTAAAAATCAAACTCATTTGGGATGTCTCTTGACACAAGAAGATAAACTTGTTGAAGAGTTCAACAAATTAAGAATCGAATTGGTTAAACAGCCAGAAACAATTATGAATTGTATCGCTACACTCACCATGATGCCTAATCTAAGAAAAAGGATCATTGAGAGACAAAGGATGGAGGAAAAGTTGGAAAAGATAAGAGGAAGAGTGAGGACTGGCGAATTGGAAAATTTTCAGGAAGCATCAGATAATGCTTTAATGTTCGAAGGGAGAATATGTGTTCCTGATGATACTGAGATTCGGAACGACATAATGAGTGAGGCTCATGATACACCTTATACCGCCCACCCAGGCAGTACGAAAATGTACCAAGACCTAAAAGGAAAGTTCTGGTGGGAAGGCATGAAACGAGACATAGCTTCTTTCGTAGAACGTTGCCTTGTTTGCCAACAAGTAAAAGCTTTACACCAACGTCCCTACGGGAAGTTACAACCGTTGGGTATACCTGAATGGAAATGGGATGAAATAACGATGGATTTCGTTCTGATTTACCAGTGTCAGGAAAGGAAACACTACCATATGGGTAATAGTGGATAGACTCACCAAGTGCGCTCATTTTCTACCAATTCAAAATACATATGGAGCTGATAGACTAGCCCAAATATATGTAAAGGAAGTTATACGGCTACATGGAGTACCAAAATCCATTACATCAGATAGAGACTCCAAGTTTACATCGAAATTTTGGGTGAGCCTACAAAAGAATTGGGAACAAAGTTAAACTTGATCTGACATTTCACCCATGGCGATGGGCGATGAAGGACAATCCAAACTCTAGAAGATATGCTAAGAACAGTAGTCTTGGATCGAGGTGCAAAATGGGAAGATATTTTACCTCTTATTGAGTTTGCCTACAATAATAGTTATCAGCGACGATTGATATGGCCCCATCTGAAGCTTTGTATGGCAAAAGTGTAGATCACCACTTTCTTGGGATGAGGTGGGTGAAAGGAAAATAATAGGGCGAGCGGTGAATGAAATGATTAAAATCGTCCAAGCAGTTAGGCAAAGAATCAAAGAAGCTCAAGATGAGCGAAATCCTACTGATACGGCGAGATCGAGCTACAATTTGATATTGGAGATAAAGTATTTCTCAAAGTCTCTCCATCGAAAGGGATCACAAGATTTGGTGTGAAAGGAAAACTAAAACCCCGTTTCATAGGACCATATGAGATCCTAGAGAGAATAGGCTCAGTAGCCTATAAGTTGGCTCTTCCGCCCAACTTGGGAAATGTGCATAATGTTTTTCACATATCTCAACTAAGGAAATATGTATATGATCCAAAACACGTGATCCGTCAAGACGACGTAGTTCTCAATTCAGACATGAGTTATGAAGAAGAGCCTATCGCAATAATAGACCATAAAGTTCAACAACTGAGAAACAAATCGATTTATTTGGTTAAAGTCTTTGTGGAACCATCACGAGAAGAAGCTACGTGGGAGCTAGAAGATACGATGAAGGAACGGTACCCAGATTATTCTTTTAAGGTATACAAATTTTGGGATGAAATTTCTTTTAAGGGGTAGGATGTAATAACCCATGAGCTTTAAAAGCAATTACGGTCTTTAAAACCGTAAAATAAAATTTTCCGTGAAATCAAATCGATATGAAATCGAGTATGATTTCGATTATTTACAAAGGAATAATTTCTGTTACAAACTCACTCAAGTTAGTGAATGAAAGAAATCGAAAGTTTTAACTTTTATCGTGAGACATTTTAACGTCGAATGCATATCGACTGTTGAAATGTCACGATATTTCTTAAGCAATCAAGCTTGGAATTATATTCCATTATTAATGGAATATTTTTGTAATGGGATTACGAGTATTTACGACCATTTTAAAGATGAGTCGATACGTAACGTTGTGAGACGTTTTCAAACGTCAACGTTTAGAGATAAGACGAACGATGGTTTTAATGATCAAGAAACTTTAGGAAATTATTTCTTATGATATTTTTGTGATATTACAGTACTAATAAGCATTTAATTAATGCTTGAACAATAGAATTAGTAAAAGTATAAAAACTAGTTTCGAAAACCCTAATTCTTCGAAATTAGGGTTTTCTTCTGGAATTTATACCCTTTTTAATTATCCTATGCTATAATTATAATTTAAATCATATACCAAGGTGCACATACTTATGAATGATATGAAATAAAATTTTAACCTATGGTTTATCCAAATGGCCGATAGCCATTTTTCTTGTGCACAAGTTGAATTATTTTCTTCTCTTATGCTATTCAATTAACCTATGATATTAAATATCATCTAAACCATATACTATGATTTATATATCTATGATTAGCATGAAATAGGAATTTTATCCTATAGTTTGGCCAAATGGCCGAGAACTACCTAAATATGTATACAAATTATAATTGTTTTATTTATCTCACTCTTGCATGTATATATGTATATATTCAGATTGTATAACAACAAATCTTCCACTAATGATACATTTTAGCTATTTCCAAGATAGTGTGTAAGACACTAATGATTGGGAACCCATTAGTGAATAAACTAGTATTAAAATGTGAAGGGTCTTGTGTTGTATTGGGGGAGAGAGAGAGAGACCGAGAGTGAAGAGGGATAAGGGGGAGTAGTTTCAGATTTTTATCTCATTCTTCACTCCACTCTCAAACACTCTACACTCAACACTTGATCACTCTCTATTCTCTCTCTCAACTTTCTTTTCTTCTCCTTCCTTCTCTCCAAAAAAAACCGAGAGCTTCCCCACCATTTTCAAGCTTGATTTTCCTCTTTCTCTTCTTCCATACCACACATCCATACCTTGTACCTTGTCCACTTAAGCTATACCAACAAGGTAGGTGTCGATCAAAGGCTTGGTTGTTCTTGAATCTTTGAATTTTTCGAAACATAGCTTAAGTTTATGCATGTGTTCTTGAAGAACTTTGTTGATAATGTTTTGCTATTGCATGTGTATAATTGATAAAGGATTGGGTATGTGTTCTTGGTTTTCAAAATGTATTGCATGTCCAATTTTTGTTCAAAGAAATTTCGAATCCATGGCTATAATGTGTGCTAATGATATGTAGCAATGTATTGTGAAGCTTTGAGTATGTTTTAAAAATTTATTCAAACATGTATGAAATTTTTCTAAATGGCCGAGATCTATGAGAGTTTATGATCTATAGTGTTATATGTGTTCATAGTATTTACCTTGAAAATTTTAGAAAAATCCATGCCCAATTTCTTACTAAAACCGAGAGCATATCAATATTGTGTAAGCATATGATCTTCTTTTTGAACATGCAATGTCACAATCTTGTTTTATAATGTATTGTGAATGCTTAGAATTTAATTTGAAATTTTTGGAAAATCTTATACTATTTTCTTAAAAAGGCCGAGATCAATATACAATTATATATGGATGTATAATTTTTGTTTGGGACATGCAAGAACATATTGTTGATATGAGATGATATACAAGTCCTTTGTGATTTATTGAAAATTTTAAGAAAATCCTACCAAATTTTTCCTTGAGGACCGAGGCATATATGTATATATATGTTGATGTATGATTTTATTTTTACACATGCAATGTGATATTATGGATTTATGATGTATTGAGAATGCATATGATTTATTTGAGAATTTTTAAAACACCCTTCCTACTTTATTTCATAAGAACCGAGACTAAATATATATATATGGGAGTGTGTAATTTTATTATATGACATGCAATAGGATATTATTGTTCTAAGATGGGAATTATATACTATATATTTTAATTAGAATTTTTGAAACATTCCTATATGAATTATTGAAGAAAACCGAGAGCATGTATGTATGTAGATTAATGTGTGATTTTTATTTAGTACATGCAATGCTAAATTATTAACTTAGAAAATGTTTTATGCATTTTATGTTGTTATTAGAAATTTTGGAAATCAATTACCTATTTTATTCAAATAAACCAAGAGTTAAGCTCACTATGGTGATGAATAAATTGGTTTTGACTATTGGTAATGAATAAATTGGTTTTGATTATTGTTATGTTTATAATATTGTTACAATATGAATTGTGAGCATGTAATGATTTTTGGAAAATTTTACAAAATTGTTTGATGAAATTATAAAGAAACCGAGAGCTATGATGATGATTATATAATATAGCTTTGTTATATAATGAATTATATGACATAAAATGTCATAAACTAAGGTTTAGACCATGTGTTAATTTATTGGAATTTTAGTGAAATTGTTGGGCATTTTATTAAAAATGTCAAGACCTTATATAAATAATAAGGTGATGATTGAACAATGTTTAGTTGATTTTATGACATATTAATGACCATAGTGTATATTAATACACTATATTATATTAGAAAAAATTTTGGACATTGTTTGGTAATTTTCAAAATTAGAAATTATAAAGAATTTCTAAGGATTTTTAAATCCTTTTAAATCAATTTTATTAATAAATTATATGTCTAATATTATTTTAGACATATTTAGAAATTATGGACAAATTTTCGAAAATAATAGGTTGACAAAACCCAAAATAGCCGTGAGCTATTTTTAAAATATGAATAAGGATTTTAAATCCTTAAATTCATTATTTATAATGAAGTATATGTTTAAAAATTATTTTTTAAACATATTAAAACAGTTTATAAAAAAAAATCAATTAGAAATTGATTTTCGAAAGAATTTAATATTAAAGTATGACTTAGTAATTAAATTACTAAGGAAAGTCAAAATTGTTGACTTTTAAAATCAACGTACGAAATACGTTCGATAAATACGCTAATACGCATAAGACGCATCAATTGCTAATGACATCACTTTGATATGAAAGGATTTCATATTTAAAGTCGTGAAATCGAAAAACGTGAGAAAACGTTGGACCATTTACCAAGAAGGGTAAATTGGTAATTTTCAACACATATCTCGTCTCTATCAAAGAACGAGAAATGTTAAGATGATACGCGTTTGAGAAACGAATTAAATTCATTAAGGAATTCAATTCACATCGATATGAAATATCGAATTCTATTATAGACTTTGTAAGTCTCGAATTACGTAAACGACGTACTAAAGCATCATTTTTATATAAAGGTGTGGACGCTGACGCACCAGCTGGATGTTGACGAGTAAGGAAAACGTTAAAGACGATCAATAGTTTCCAGGTGGGCTTTATTACTAAAACAGAACAACTTTGCTGCTTTTTTCAACTGTCTTTGTTTACAGTACTTTTCAACTAATGTTAACATTCTTTAAATGATTACCTGCCAAAATGTTTACGTTTTGTGTATCGTATCCTATCCATGAATGATGTGATGTTGTTGGGTTATTCCCAATTTGTGAATTAAAATCGATATCGGATCCTATGCCGGAAGGCTTATACCTGGCTAGGATTAACGTGTACACTGATGGTGACTATGTCTTTGTAAGGACGATTCACGGCGGTCACGGGTCGTAGAAGCGAGGCCTCCTTCACGACTTTCGACTATGATAACATGATGGAATGATAATAAAGGATATGGATCACGTACACCAAGAAAATGCCGCAAGCAACTTTTATAAACTCGTGAAAATATTTTAGTAAGACAAGGCATTTTCAAATAAAACCTCTGTTCTTACCATTATATCGCGAATAATTCAATGAAAATAAAATGTTTTCGCATAAGTCCACCGGGTACAAATTTTGTACTTACCGCATGTTTGTTTTAAATGTGCAGTTGAGCTCGATGTCTGATGATGGAGAGTGTTGAGAAAGCCATTTGTCCTCGATGTTTGTTAGAATGGATAACCTCAATACATATCGTCTATATGTATTCACACACTTCACGCAACTCGAACTGCTTTATTTTCATGTTGGATAATAAAATAATGTGAACTATGAAGTCCTTCGATCGCATATCCTTTGATCCGCTGACTTAAACCTTTTATCCGAAATGCTATAAGTGTATGTTTAATCCTAAGTTCAATATACCCGTGTTAAGTCTTATCATGACGTCTTCCGCATCCATGAATACTATTCATAGTATTAGTCCGCTCCCGGTTATCGAGTTTGGTCGTGATACAAGGACACGGACCTCAACACATCCTCCATCACCACCATCGAGCTCAACCGCACATTTAAAAACAAACATGCGGCTAGTACAAGAAATTGCACTCGGGACTCATGTCGAAAACATTTGATAATATTTGAATTACGCCAATATCAAGATAAGTCGCAGGGTTTTAGTTAAAATACCTTGTGCTTACTAAATCATTTTCGTTCAGAACATCGCCGCCGAGCATTTTCTTGGTGTGTGATCCGTATCCCATAATAATATTTTATCATAGTATCAAAGTTCAAACATTCAACGCCGGAAGGAGGCCTCAACGACGCCGGACCGCCGATTTCCATACGGCACACACACCTTCGTGTACACATAACATATAGTTCCAACCTTCACGCTAATCCTAGCGGCATTAACCTCGCACAGACCCGACTTTATAAAGAGGTTGGGCGACCCAACAAAATAATATCATATCGCTCCAACCTTCACGCGATAGATTCACACAAAATGTAATATTTTGCGGTAACTTTGTAACAGTTGATAAACAATCGAATAGTCTTAAATGAATTCATTTGTAAAGAGTAAGGTCACGCTATTTGAAAAGAAAGCTCACCGACTATAATTGTAAATCGAGTCCTAGGTTTGTTTGCTTTGTAATGCCCAATCGCCTCGTTCGGCCACACCTTTACGCAAAAGCGATATTTTAGACGTTATCACGCTTATCGAGACTCGCAAGGTCTAAGACAAATTCGTTATTCTATATCGATGTAAACCGAATTCCTCGATGAATTCAATATGCTTTCACATACATAATCAATTGAACTATTCTCGTCTTCGAGATACGTTAACTATTTCGGTTTAACCTTTCCGGTTTAAACTTTCAACGATAAGCACGTTTCTCGATACGAGGATTTCATTTGTGAAATCTTTTCTTACTAATGAGGTATCATACTCAATTAGTACATCTTACGCAGCATGGCGATTTATCGAACGTATAATCGCGTTTGACTTTAAAAGTCAACGAAGTCATATCGTCAACAAAGTCAACAATTTTGACTTTTACATAATAATTTCTTACCATTTCATTTTATAAATCGAATTTTGATCGATTTAAAATCGTAAAGTCCTATTTCTCGATTTATCACGTAAATCAAAGGACTTATAAATAATTTGCATTTATTAAACCTTTTATAATTAAAAGCAGATTTTCGATTTAAAACGTTATTAAATAAGCGTTTGTCTCAAACATAGTAATCTATGTTTATAAAATTTTACAAAATTCAAATATGTCTAAAATAAGTATTAGACATATATTTTATTAATAAACTGAATTAATAAGGATTTAAAATCCTTATTAATTATCGTAATTCTCGAATTAACGAAAAATTACTAAATGTTTTTCAATTTTTCTAAATTAATATAGTGTATTATTATACACTATGGTCCAGAATATGAATTAGTAACATTCATATGATATTGTTTGCATTTATTAACATATATATACATATATATCTACGGTAATTCCATTAAATATGGAATAATTGTCCAAAATTCCCAAAATTGATATACACATAGTATAATATCCCAATATCAATATATATCACAAATATAACCTATAGTCAATCATACCCATTCATTCATGAATATAATTCTCAAAGCAATCGGTAATTATAAGTTAATTACCAAATAATTATCAAACAATTTCTAAAAATCCAAATAATTTATGACATGATTAAACATTATATTATAACATTGTAACATCACAACATCAACAAAAACATTTGAATCATCACCATATGGAGCTTAATAGCTCTCGGCATTTTTGATTAAATGTATAAATTGGTTTTCAAAATTCCAACAATTATATACTATGCTTATACACTATAGTATAACAATATAACATCATTTAATCATCAAAACCAATTAAATCATCACCTTAAAGAGTATGGTAGCTCACGGCTTCTTTGATTTAAATATGGTATTTGATTTCCAAAATTCTAATAATTATACACTATAGTATAACAATAATACATCATAACATTAATCAAAACCAATTAAATCATCACCTTAATGAGTATGGTAGCTCACGGTTTATTTGATTTAAATTGGCATTTGATTTCAAAATTCCATTAAAATCATACATCACATATTTAATACATTAAAGCATGAATACACCATTGCATGATCAAAATAAAATCATACACCAACATCTATATACTATATGCTCACGGTATTATTGCAATATTAAGCATATGATCTTCAAAATTCTAAATAAATCATAGAGCATATAATCAAGGTTCTAAAGCATTTATATGTCATTATATGATTAAAATAAAATTATACACCATGGTATGGTACAACATGCTCTCGTTTTTATAAAAACAAAGCTAGGGTTTCCCAAAATTTTAATTAACATACCATAGGTTTAAAACATATTATAGATCAATAATCCATTACTAAAATACATAAGCAATAATCGGTCATTATCATATCATTTTATAAAGTTTTGAAAATTTTATTAAACATCTCCTATGGTTCAAAATGATGTAAACATCTAGATCCATTTCAACAATTTAATATACAAACATCTATGCTCATCTAACATATACTCACATATATTTTGAAATAAAATCATCAAGATCAACATTCATCCATAGTTCATTCATAGAACATTTAAAACATACACAAATATATATATAGCATGAAATACCTATACACATATATATATATATATATATCACGATTTTTGAACAAATGATGATAAAATCGAAGCTATGGTGTCTTGTTTTACCTTGAAATGGTATAGAATCACAAGAATGGGGTAGGTATTAACTTGGTGGAGAAGAAATGAGAAGAGAAGAAGAAGCAGGCTTTCGAAAATGGGAGGGCTCTCGGTTTCAAGAGCAAAATGGAGAGGGAGTGTTTTGGGTGCTCTAAAATTTTAGGAAGTGAAAAATGAGTGTAATGAAGTTTGGGTTTGAGGGTAAGGCTCCCCTATACTCTCCCTCTCTCTCCCTTACTCAATTAAAGTGCTGCAGCCCTGAAGTTGGAGATGATGATTGAGGAGTGAAAAGGAGCTCTTCACGCTGACAGGAGGCTGACCATCACGCCATGCCATCTCATGACGGCCGACGTGTAGTGGGTTTAGGTGGATTAATTTTATTTTGTACCATAGTACAATGTATTAATCACACATGATCATAGGTATATAATAAGCCATTAAAATAATTAAATCCAACATATAGTACATATTCGAAATTACCGAAAATAAATGGAAAATAGGAATAAAATTATAAATTACACCTATTATTGATACTCATGTAATTTTCGATCTAAATATACTCATATATATTATAATATATGATTTAGATAATAAATAATAGCATAGGATAAAATTATTGCATCAATTATGTAACAAAACCCTAATTTTCAAATTAGGGTTTTAGAATTATAAATATACAATACCCGCTTTAATGCTCAAAATTTGATTTTAAAGCTTAATAATACACATATATATCATAACATATATGTCGATACCATAGGATAATTTAATGGTATCATTTCATGTGAAACCATAGTTTAGCAATTGGTTTTCGAAAACCCATTTCCAAAATATCGAATTTAAATAGCTAAAAATTCGATTTTAATAATTAATAATACTGTAATTATATAAATAATAATAGGAAATTAATTATAATAATTTCCAGTATTAAACTCATTTTTCAAAACGCCTCAGACGCCGACGTCAAACGTCTCAAACGCTCAAAATCGACTCATCTCAAAATGGTCGCAGAAGCTCGACTTACTTAATAAATATATTCCATTTAATATAGGAATTAAGATGGAAATTAATTCCAATCTTTACTACTCAAAAATTCCATAAAATATCGACGCTCGATACGCTCGACGTTAAAATATATCGACGAACCATTTCAAATACTTCGATTCCTTAATTCAAAATCCTTCGTGAATATAAAAGGAGTTCGTTATAATAATACGAATCGAATTCACACTATTCGATGTCAGAAATAATATACTAAAACCCTAATTCACAGTTTAAATTACCGTAATCATACGCTCGCTTTTCGAGTATTACATGTGTAAGGTTTGAAAGTTTTAAAATTATTTTATCTGTATAATCACATATTATGTTATAAAATATATTTTAGACATGCTATGAATTTATGTGATTTTAAAATAAGGTATACTATGTTTATGTCAAAACGTTACGCTAAATAACGATGTTGTATGAAAGTGATATGTATTGTACAAGTTAGGTCATACTTAAGTTTAATATCGAACATGATTGTTCATTAACGTGAAAATCGAAATGTATGTGATTATGATTGGAAATCGATTGAAAATCGATTTATATGTGAATTAATGAACATATATGTAAATAATTACTAATTATATGTTTATTGAAAGTCAAAATTGTTAACTAAGGTCTAAACGTATGAAATACGTTAGTACGTGAATAATATTATGTTGTACGCCTTTAGAAATATGGTATACTGAATAAATACACTAAGACGTGTACAACATATTAAGATTATAAAATATCTCTTTATAAGAGACAATTTCATAATTGAAATCATTTTATCGAAAGACATTAATATAAGTTCGATGTTTAACCTAAATGATTAATATGAGGTCAGAATCATATTTCCCTATCAAGTACGAAAAGTTATAAATTAAGATGTTCATGAAAAGTCGACTAAGTTGATTAGAGGATAAGTATTATTTTAGAAAGGTATCGCTTATTAGACTTGACGTTTCGAAAACGACCGACGTACTAAATTAGTTTCACGTAGGTGGGACGGATTCGACCGCCGACGTTAAGGAAAGACCAGAAGCATACGCACTGTGGGCTTTACTTACTCACTAAAGATGAAATGCTTATCAAAGCTTTATTTACGATGCTTTATTTCAAGAAATGTAACAGCCTCTTAATCCTAAGTACGGTTTAGCGGACTAATACTCTAAACAGGATGAATAAACAGAGACCATTTAACATTAAACTGTGATACATATATCAAACATATTTTTGGACTTTAATACATAACTTAAGTTATGCAAATAAAAATATGTGATATGTACATACGACAATGTACAATCAAGGTATAACTTTCAACGACAAACATTCCTATTGCTCAACATCGCCCATCGCATCACTCAATCGCACATTTAAAACAATATGCAGCTGAGTACAAGAATGCACTCATGACTTATGTGTCACGCCCCACTCCCAACCCGACTAGAGGGTGACTAATACTAGAAATAGTATTATAAGACAACAAACCGAGATAGAGGTACATATCAACGATAATTAGCATGCTCGATAGGTCGATAATACAATATCAAACGGTTAAGGTTTAGCCATCGACCCAAAGAATTACCATGGTCTCATGGACCTCAATAGTTCAGACGTAGTAAAAGAGTTCGTAGTTTAGCAATGAAGTGTGTGAATACATATATGATGATATGTATTCGGCGAAACCAAATCCTAAATAAACATCAGGACACCGACTCCTCAACACATCCTCCATCATCACCATCGTAACTCAACCGCACATTTAAAACAAACATGCGGTGGCTACAAGAAATTGCACCGGACTCATGCCAAACATTTGATAATATTTGAATTATTACGCCAATATCAAGTAAGTCACAAGGGTTTTAGTTAAAATGCCTTATGCTTACCAAATCATTTTCGTCAGAAACATAGCTCGCCGAGCATTTTCTCGTGTATGGTCCGTATCTCATAGTAACAATCATAACAAGATTAAAAATTAAACTCGGAGTGAGGCCTCCATCTACGACGCCGCGACCGCCGTAATCCCGCAAGACACAAATACTCACAAGCATATGTTAACATAGCAATAGTTCCAACCTTCACGCCAATCCTAGCTGTGCATTTATCATCCCAAGACAGACCCGACATTTAAAAGGTCATGACCCAAATGACATAACGTCATAATATAGTTCCAACCATCGCCAACTTACCCGCATAATAGATAGGATCCATACACAAACAGTAATATTTTGTGTAATGTAGTTAACATTTGTCAACAAAGAGAATAAGATCAGAATAAACTCATTTTGAATAACAAGAAGTCACATCTTAGTGGGTAAGAAAAGGCCCACATTTCAAGATAAGAAGCCCACATTTTGAAGATGAAGCCCACCGACTATGGTTCGTTGTAAATCGAGTCCTAGGTTTGTTCGACGTCAAGATCCGCGCCGTCAAGGCCCACACTTTTTAAAGGCTGGTGCTTAAGACGCCGCCGTCTTTCGAGACTTTCAAAAGCTAAGATAACTTCGATATTTTATATCGATGTAAACTGAATTCTCAAATGAATTGATATGCTTTCAAATACGTTATTTAATTGAATTGTTCTCGCCTCGAGATACGCTCAACTATTTCGCTTAACGCCCCGCTTAAACGCTTTAACGATGAGCACGTGTCTCGATATAAGGATTTCATTTAGAAATCTTTTCTTACTAATGAGGTATCATACTCAATTAGTATATCTTACGAGCATATTTATCGAACGATAATCGCACGCTTGACTTTAAAAGTCAACGAAGTCAACATCGTCAACAAAGTCAACAATTTCGACTTTCAAATAGTAATTTCTTACCATTTTATTTATAAATCGAAATTGATCGATTAAAACGAAAGTCCCATTTCTATATTTATCACGTAAATCAAAGGACTTATAAATGATTTCTCATTTAAATAAACCTCTTAATAATTAAAACACGATTTGATTTTAAAACGTTAATAACCTAACGCTTGTCTCAAACATAGTAATCTATGTTTATAAAATTTTATAAATTTCAAATATGTCCAGAATATTAATTAGACATATATTTTATTAATAAATCAATCAAAAGGATTTTAAATCCTTTTAATTATCGAAAATCTCGATAATTTGCTTAAAAATACTAAATGACTTTTGAAAATTTTTCTAAATTAATATAGTGTATTATTATACACTATGGTCCAGAATATGAATTTATAAAATCCATATGATATTGTTTGTCACTTATTAGAATATATATACATATATATAATTCGTAATTCCATATAATATGGAATAATTATCCAAAAATTCCAAAATTAATATACACATAGTATAATATCCCAACATCAATATATCTCATTAATATAACCTATAGTTCATCATAACCATTCAATCATGAATAAATCAATAATGCTCACGTATTTTGAATAAATACCAAACAATTATCAAATAATTCTAAAATTTAATTAAATTTAATAGATCAAACATTATATTATAACATCAGAACATCATAATATCAACCAAACCAATTGAAATCATCACCATATGAGCTTGTAAGTTTCGCTTTTTGATTATTTTGGTTTTGGTTTTCAAAATTTCCAACAATTATATACTATGCTTATATACTATAATACTAATATAACATCATTTAATCATCAAAACCAATTAAATCAGGTTTCTGGTTTTTGATTTAAATTAGGTATTTGATTTCCAAAATTCTAATAATTATACATTATGTTTATACATTATAATATGACATTATAACATAATATCATTCATCAAAACTAAATTAAATCATCACCTTATCGAGCAACGCTCTTCGGTTTTTGATTTAATTTAGCATTTGATTCCCAAAATTTCAACAAAATCATACAATACATAAACAATATACTAAAGCTTTAATATGTCATCACAAGCTTAAAATAAAAATTATACACCATGGTACATATCAACGGCTCACGATTTTAATAAAAATACCTGTGGTTTTCTAAAATTTTCAAATCATACCTATGAACTCTAAACATGATAATAAACAATAATCCATCACCAAAATAATCAAGAAGTAATCGGTCATCATCATTTTATTTTATAAAGCTTCAAAATTTTGTTAAACGTATCCTATGGTTCAAAATCATGAAGACATGCTAGATCCATTTCAACAATTTAATATACAACCATCTATGCTCATCTAACATATATTCACATATATTTTGAATAAAATCATCAAGAACAACATTAATCCATAGTTCATTCATAGAATATTTAAAACATACACAAATATATATATATAGCCTTCAAACACACAATATATATAAGCATGCTCGATTTGATTGAAAAAGGAGGTAAAATAATCAAGCTATGGCCTTGTTTTACCTTGAAATGGTATAGATCTCAAGAACACTATATGGTATTAAGGTTTGGAGAGAAGGAAGGAAGAAGAAGAAGAATAGAAGAAGAAATTTTCAAAATTGGAGGGGAGTGTCTCGTTCTCGGTCAAGAAGGAGAGGATGGAGTGTTTTGAGAGTGATGAGAGTTTGATGAGTGGAGTATGAAGGGATAAGAATGAAGGATCCCTCTCCTATATCTCTCTCTCACTCGATTTTTAGCCCACAAATGGGAGAAAATCTGCAGCAAATAATGAGGATTATAGTGATGATTAGGCTAGATAAAAAGGGTGCCCATGCATTGGTCCAAAATAGTGGAACTCATGCTTGTCTCAGGTGTAATGCGATTTAGGGTGATTTAGGCTGATTTAATTTTTTTAATCCTTAATACATGATATATATATATATATATCATGATCATAGATATATAATACAAGTCATAAAAATAATTAAATCATCACTTAGGTATATAATCGAAAATACCGTTAAAATGGAAAATAGGATTAAAAATATAAATTACACCTATTATTGATACTCATGTAATTTTCGATCATATATATCATAATATATGATTTAGATATTAAATAATAGCATAGGATAAAATTATAGCATTAATTATGCATATGAAACCCTAATTATAAAAAATTGGGTTTCAAAATTATATATATGCAATATCGAGTTTAAATGCTCCAAAAATTGATTTTATAGCTTAATAATACATATATATTATAACATATAGTTTAGTTACCATATGATAATTTAATGGTATCATTTCATGTGAAAACCATAGTTTATAAACTTATGGTTTTCAAAAATTAATTCCAAAATATCGAATTTTAATAGCTAAAATTCATTTTAAATAATTAATAATACTGTAATTATATAAAATAATAATAGGAAATTAATTATTATAATTTTCGAGCATTAAACTTATTTTTCAAAACGCCTCAAGACGCTGACGCTCAAAACGCTCAAAATCGACTCATCTCAAAATGGTAGTAGCAAGCTCGTACTACTTTATAAATATATTCCTTTAACAAAGGAATTAGATGGAATTAATTCTAAGCTTTACAAATTAAATTTCCATAAAATACGCACGCTCGATACGCGATCGACGTTAAAAAAATATCGATTTAATCATTTCATAATATTTCGATTCCTTAATTCACAATCCTTAGTGAATATAAGAAGGAATTCGCTAATATAATATCAATCAAGTACAATTATTCGATGTTATAAGAATAATATTCGCAAAACCCTAATTCACGGTTTAAATTACCGTAAAATAGCGTTCTTTTAGAATATTACATTCCACTTCCTTACGAAAAATTTCGTCCAAATTTTATACCTTTAGAAAACAAATCGGGTATCGCTCTTTATCGTTCTTCAAGTTCCCACGGCTTCTTTCTCGTCTCGGTGTCTCCACATCACTGACTCAACGAATCGACTTGTTCCGTAGTCGTTGGACTTTATAGTCGAGGATTGCGCTGGTTCCTCTTCGTAGCTGCTGTCGGGTTTGAGAATCACATCGCCTTGTGGATCACGTGCTAGATCTGAACGATTTCAATCTGCGACACGTGAAAACATTATGCACATTCCCTGTGTTCGCAAGAGCCAACCTATAAGCTACCGACCTATCCTCTCAGATCTCGATGGTCCTATAAAGGGGTCTCAACTTCCCTTTAGTCCGAATCGACAACCTTTGATGAGAGACTTAAGAAACACTTTGTCTCCATCTTCAAATCGAGTTCGGATCTACGCCAGATTAGCGTAAGATTTTGCCTATCGAGCCTCTTGATTCTCATCCTAATTTGTCTGACGATCTCGATCATCTCGCTCATCGTGATCGCCCTATGACTTTTATCTCACCGACTTCATCCCAATAAAGCGTGACACTTCGCCATACAAGGCCTCAGACACATGCCATCGCCGCTGGTAGCTATTGTTGTAGTAAACTCAATCGAGGTAAAATGTCTTCCCATTTTGCACCTCGATCCAATACCACCGTTTCAAGCATATCCTCAGCTGTTGATCGCTCTTTCCGATCGCCCATCGGTTTGTGGATGAAATGCCGCATCGAAATCGAGTTTAGTACCCAATTCTGCAAGCTAATCCGTAACTGGATGTGAACTTGGAGTCTCTATCGAGGTAATAGATTTGGCACCCATGTAATCGTGATAATTTCCTTAACGATAGTCGAGCCAATTTATCGATCCATGTGCTTTGAATAGGTAAAGTGAGCACTCTTGATAAGTCTATCAACAATCACCCATATGACCGTGTTTCCTCTTCCGTAAGGTCGCTGATGTAACGCTCACTTGCTGGCAAACAAGCATGTATGCTTCACGAAGATGCTATGTCTCGCTTCATGCCTTCCCACCAAAATTTTCCTTCGTGTCTTGGTACATTTTAGTATCCGCTCTGGCGTGTAGGTGTATCGCGAGCCTCACTCAGATTTCATTTTAAGCTCCGCGTGTGACGATATCCTACCTTCAAACAATAAGGCGGTTGCGCGCTCTGAAATTCTTAAACCTTCGCCTTACCCTCCGTCTCGATCTTTTCTAACTTTTCTCCATCCTTTGTCTCGACAACTTTTCTTAGATCGAGTCGGCGAGTAGCGATATAGCTCACAATTGTCTCTGTGGTTCCACCGCTCAATCCTCATTCTTCCAAACTCTTCAACCAGTTTTTCCTCTGCACAAAGAGACATCCTAACTGGTACGGCTCACGACTCAAGCGCCACTACATTCCGCTTTGCGGTGATAGTTAATACCACAATAATCTTCACTAATTCAAGCCATCTTCTTGTCTCATATTCAAATCTCTGTTCAAGAAATACTTCAAACTTTTATGATCCGTGAAGATCTCACATCTCACACCATAGAGATGGTTCCAAATTTTCAAAGCATGGACTACACCGCTAATTCCAAATCGTGGTGGTAGTTCATCAGGCGTCCGAGTTGTCGGATGCATAAGCTATCACTTTTCCTTCGTGATCAAAACACAACCTAGTCCACCTTAGATCGACCGCATTTAGACGCCGTCAGATAAACTACATACCCTTTGTCCGCTCGACCGCAGAACGTGCACTTGTCAATTTTTCCTCGAGTATTTGGAAACTCGCCTCGCATTCATCACCAATTCAACTGATTCCTTCCAAGTAGTCAAGTTATCGCCTGCAATTTTGGAGAATCCTTCATGAATCTCCTATAGTAACCACTAATCCTAGGAAACTTCTAACTGCGGCCGAGTCTTTGGTGATTTCCATTCGCACGGCCTCTACTTTTCGGATCTACTTTTATACCTTCACAGACACAATGTGTCCAAGGAACATAACTTCCTTCACAAAACTCACATTTGCTAAACTTAGCAAAGAGTCTTTCATCTCTCAAGGTTTGCAAAACCGCTCTTAGATGTTCCTATGATCCTCTTCATTCTTTGAATAAATAAGGATATCATCTATGAAGACCAAAACAAATTTATCCGTAAATGGATGAAATACTGCTCATAAGGTCCATGAATACTGGTGATTGGTTAATCCGAATGGCATAACTATGAACTCATAGTGGCCATATCCGTCTGAATGCGCCTTAGGTACATCCTCGAGCGATTTTCATCGATGGTATTCGACTTAAGATCAATTTTCGAGAATACCCGCCTCGCAATTGATCAAACAGTCATCAATTCGGTAAAGGGTATTTGTTCTTTAGTGTCATCTTATTTAGTTCTCTATAATCGATGCACATCCTCAAAGAACCATCCTTTTCTTAACGAATAAAACAAAGGCCCCAAGGTGAAACACTAGCCTAATGAAACCTAGATCCAACAATTTAACTGGATCTTCGCCTCCAACTCTTTGGGGCCATTCTATAGGGCGCCGACACGGGCCGATCCCGCCCAAGTCGATGGTAAACTCTAGTTGTCATCGTGAGGCGTCCGTAGATTTTCGGAAACACGTCCAAAATTCTCGACAACTTTATGTCTTCTACCCGTTTCGGTTTATCCTCTTCTTTCAAATAAACAAGGAATGCATAGCATCCTTCTCGTTCATCATCCTCCCATCAGTAGTGTTACAATCGGATCCTTCTCCCATGCCGATCCCGTGGAAATGCGAGTTTCGTCCGTGAAAGTGAAACGAAATTTTCCTTTCCTACATAGAATCGTGGAATGATTCTTAGCTAACCACCATTCCTAAGATTATGTCTACATCATCCGTGGGTATTATGTTTAAATTGTTAGCAGAACCTAATGATCCTAATGTCAACTCTGGTTCGAGCAAAAGTGTGTAAACCATAACCCTCCTATAGCGGCTTAGATTCTCATATCCTGCTCGACTTTTCGCACTTAAGGCCCAGATTTCACGATGATTTTGCAATAAAAGAATGCAAGCACCCTATCGAATAGTACTATAACGTAGGTGAGGATAACTCCCATACCGCCGTTTCGGTTTTGTTCGCTCGCCCCTATGCGCGTAGTTCTCAGCCGGCCGAGACCGACGGGCGCGGTCCTTGTTGACGGCGGTTGCTCGCCCGGTGCCGCTAGCGTTGTCGCGGTCGCCGCCGCTGTTGTTGAGGCGGTGGCGCCATTGCGGCGGGTTGTTGCGGCTCGCCGCTATTGTGGTTGCTGCACCACCGCCGGTTGTTGCCACCGAGTTGCAGGTTGGGCGGAATTGTGGCGGCGGGTTAAGTCAGATAGCCCTTAATGGCCGAAAGCATTCCGTTGGTTCGCCTTATATCCGAACGTGACATCGACAATTGTGCTGAATGCCTCGCCACACTTATAACACCACCACGCTTTCCGCACACCCTTGTGTGCTCAAGGCATCTGGGCATTGAGGTGCCTCAATCGCCTCGCGTCCCTTGCCGGAGCAAGTCGCCTTCCGCCTTCTGCCTGCACAGCTCGCCGCCACGCGCCATGACTCGGCCCCATAGCTCCCGTGGTTGTTATTCCCATGTCAGTTCCCATTCCCTTCCTTTGTCCAAATTATCAGGTGTCCGAGCCGACACCGACCTATTCTGACATTCCGCCAATATCTAAAGCTCACAAGAGCTTCAGAAGTTAGGTCTCCAGCTGGCAAGAGACATGCGATTCCATTCTTACCCCGACCAATTTTCGACATTTTCAAGTGTGTCCACCTGCTCGTGCATATCTCGATATCTCGCAAGCGATCATAGTCGGTCATGATATCCTTTTCGCTTTAGCAGGAAAATTCTCGCCCTTTTCCTCTTATAGCTTTTGGGATGTACTTCATACACCTCTCAAGTCCTCCCATTAGAACTCTCTCGTCAAGAGTAAAGGTCTCTTTCGCCTCCCACCGAAGTCACCGTCCAATCACCGAAAGTAACACACAGCCTTTCCCGTGCGCATCTTAAGAAAGTAAAATCCGCTCAATGGCTCTAACCCACTCGCTTTTCCGGTTGCTTTTCCGCTAAAGATGGAGGTTCTGCCTAGAAAGTCTTCGATCCCGCGATCGGGCCGAGGTGGAGTGGGTGGGGAATGTCTTAAGCTTGCTCAGGAATCTACCCTTCCTCCCGCTTCCCGACCTCGACCTCGGGTTCTTCCTCCGATTTCTCTCTGAGGCATGTCGCTATAGAAAACAAGTAATCATTCGTACTTATTCTTTCACAACTCAACATACACCAACACTATTACGGCCTTATTGTAAAACGATTCTAAACAAAATATATCACCCTTAACAAACATAAGTTGTCAAAAGCCCTATCGTGTCATGTATATATATATCCAAAATTTTCGCCATAGGTGATGTTCAATACCAACGCTATACGAAAACAAATCCCATTACACGGCCTTCCAAAAGTTAAGGTTTCTAAATCCATCACCAAAAATTAATCATAGAAAAGGAAACAACTAATCTTAAACACAACAAAAAATTTCTTCTTCATTAGGTCCTCTCATCCTGGCCCTCCACGGATCTTCCTTTCCTCGACCTCCGCCGAAATGTCCATGCCCTCGATGGTCCCGCCCATCGCCTTCCACCATCGGTATGTCTCTCATGGGTTAAAGTCCATCGCCAGATAGCTCATATCAGACGGATCGATCGTAGGTATAGCGGATCGGCCATACCCATCCGACGCGCCTATCACTCTCATCCGCGTCCGACCAAATGCTCGACCAGCACGGTGCGCCATGGGGGAGGTGGTACCGTGGACGACGGGTGTCCAATGTGGGGGGAACACAGCCTCCCAAGGCTCGTGGCGGCCGCCTTCTAAGCGCGTGCCTTCCTCATCAAAAGGAACTGGAGGCACGAGGTCAATTCCGCCCCGACTCCGTATAGCCACTCGCACTCATCCCGCCTGTATACTCGGAGAGGTAGGTCCTCGTGCCGCCTCAGAATGTGTACACGTAAGTCGTGACTTACAACTGGGAAATCTCCCACCAAGTCATAGCTTCCCATCGCCTTAGATGTAATCTCTCGACACTTCCCGCATAGCCTCCCAATCACAAGGGAGTATGGCTAGAGACGCCCCATGCCATCATAGCCAGCTGAAAGACCGATAGACTGCCTCGCCCAAGCCTCTCCAGACACATCCGAGCGGAGTCGGTGCGGTCCAATCCTCCTTCGAGCGATGTATCTCATCCTCCATCCGTCACGATCAAACTAACGAAGTCAACTATCGCCATCTCAAAAGCACGCAAGGATAACTTAAACATAACGTGAAGCAACTAGCGAGGCCAAGCAATCTATAAGGTAGGCAACATCATAATGTACAATACATATCACAACTTACCTTCTTAGTCTTACCCAAACGATACATATGACTAATGACATCTTAATATATATATGCTACGAGATTCAGATTATACTAAAATCTTAAACTAGAGTTCAACAAACTCATCGTATTCTGAGATAATTGGGATTCTGCTTCATAACAAATGAAGATCAGTGCGTTAGAGTGCACAGTGAAACCATGCCTAAATCGGAGTCCCAACGAAGAGATCTAGCTAAACAAATTTATCGCACTGTAGGAAATTTGCGCGATCGCGCAAATGTAATCGAGACGCATGTCACGACACGCCTACCATATTCGGCCCTTGTTGAGGCTAAACATTCTCAGCCGTGTGCGCCTATGTCATGATATGTGTCGATGCTCACTTATGTCGGGGTGATGAAGTGTCGACGCTGCTCATCTTCGCGTTGAGGTCGCCTGCTCATCCTTCTCGCCGCTCGTTGTTCGAGCTCGAGGCCATCATCACTTTCATTCTTCCTATCGCTCTTTGTTCTCGTAGGAAAAGAAGTTCATACTTCTATGTTTTTCACGATACGAGCATGCTCCTTAGAGTTCAGTTCATCTCATGATAACATATCGCTCATCATAAACAAATTTCGAAAGTTGGAAATAAGGTCTCATTTGAGAATTTGAAATACGGTTTCAAAATAACGATCATAATCAATTCATATTCATATCAAAATGAATTCATTCATCCCATGTTGATCATTCAACTCAATACCACCATATACTCCATCTCAAAATTGAGTATTCGATCAATACTTATCGTTTCAAACCAAAGTTTTTGAAAGACTTTCGCTCGTACTCCATTATAAAAATTTTATAATAACATAATCTTTCAAAAGTTCTTCCAACTTGCTATCATGTAAAAATTTTCCATTTCACGAGTTTGAGAAAGAAATGCAGCTACTTTATTCCGCTGAGCTCGATGTGATGGAGTGTTGAGGAGTCAAGAGGTTACTGAAGTCCAATGACTCACCTGCACTTAGAATAAAAAGGAATTTGGGTTTACAAAGAGCAACAGGCTCGATACCACTGTCACGCCCCACTCCGACACCGGACTAGAGGGTGACTAATACTAGAAATAGTATTATAAGACAACAAACCGAGATAGAGGTACATATCAACGATAATTAGCATGCTCGATAGGTTCGATAATACAATATCAAACGTTGGTAGTTTAGCCATCGACCCAAAGAATTACCATGGTCCCATGGACCCAATAGTTCATGACGCAAGTAAAAGAGTTCTGAGTTTAGCAGGAAGTGTGTGAATACATATGATGATATGTATTCGCAAAACCAAATCCTAAATAAATAGTCAGACACCGACTCCTCAACACATCCTCATCATCACCATCGAACTCAACCCACATTTAAAAAAAACATGCATGGCTACAAGAAATTTCACCTGACTCATGTCAAACATTTGATAATATTTGATTACCGCCAATATCAAGTAAGTCATGGTTTTAGTTAAAATGCCTTATGCTTACCAAATCATTTTCGTCAGAACATAGCTGCCGAGCATTTTCGTGTATGGTCCGATCTCATAGTAACAATTCATAACAAGATAAAATTAAACGCCGGAGGAGGCCTCCCATCTACGACGCCGACCGTCCGTAATCCCACAAAGACAAATACCTCACAAGCATATGGTAACATAGCAATAGTTCCAACCTTCACGCCAATCCTAGCTGCATTTATCATCCGCACAGACCCGACATTTAAAAGGTCATGCGACCCAAATGACATAACCCGTCATAATATAGTTCCAACTATCGCCACATTTCTACCCGGCATAACAGATAGATCCATACACAAAAAGAATATTTTGGCGTAATGTAGTAAACATTTGTCAACATTGAGAATAAGATCAGAATAAACTCATTTTGAATAACAAGAAGTCACATCTTAGGTAAAACACATTTCAAGAAAGAGCCCACATTTTAAGATAAGGCCCACATTTTGAAGATAAGACACCGGACTATGGTTCGTTGTAAATCGAGTCCCAGGTTTGTTTGTAGTCAAGATCCAATACCGATTCAGCATCCACACCTTTACAAAAAGCGAGCTTTAGAGTCGCCGTTTCGAGACTTTCAAAAGCTAAGATAACTTCGATATTTTATATCGATGTAAACCAATTCTCAAATGAATTAGATATGCTTTCAACACGTATTTAATCAATTGTTCTCGCTCGAGATACGCTCAACTATTTCGCTTAACGCCCCCTTAAACGCTTAACGAAGCACGTGTCTCGATATAAGGATTTCATTTGTGAAATCTTTTCTTACAAATGAGGTATCATACTCAATTAGTATATCTTACACGATCGCGATTTATCGAACGATAATCGATCGCTTGACTTTAAAAGTCAACGAGTCAACATCGTCAACAAAGTCAACAATTTCACTTTCAAATAGAATTTCACCATTTTATTTATAAATCGAAATTGATCGATTAAAACGAAGTCTCATTTCTTGATTTATCACGTAAATCAAAGGACTTATAAATATTTCATTTAAATAAACCTCTTAATAATTAAAAACGCCAGATTTTCGATTTTAAAACGTTAATAACCTAACATTTGTCTCAAACATAGTAATCTATGTTTATAAAATTTATAAATTTCAAATATGTCCAGAATATTAATTAGACATATATTTTATTAATAAATGAATTAAAAGGATTTTAAATCCTTTTAATTATCGAAAATCTCGATAATTAGCTTAAAATACTAAATGACTTTTGAAAATTTTCTAAATTAATATAGTGTATTATTATACACTATGGTCCAGAATATGAATTTATAAAATCCATATGATATTGTTTGTCACTTATTAGAATATATATACATATATATAATTCGTAATTCCATATAATATGGAATAATTATCAAAAATTCCAAAATTAATATACACATATAGATAATATCCCAACATCAATATATATCATTAATATAACCTATAGTTCATCATAACCATTCATTCATGATTAAATCAATAATGCTCACTGATTTTGAATAAATACCAAACAATTATCAAATAATTCCCAAAATTTAATTAAATTTATATGATCAAACATTATATTATAACATTTTAACATCATAATATCAACCAAACCAATTGAAATCATCACCATATGAGCTTGTAAGCTCTGGATTTTTGATTATTTTTTTTTGTTTTCAAAATTCCAAAATTATATACTATGCTTATATACTATAGTATACTAATATAACATCATTTAATCATCAAAATAAAATTAAATCATCACCTTATGCACATAGTGCTCTTTTTTTGATTTAAATTAGGTATTTGATTTCCAAAATTCTAATAATTATACACTATGTTTATACATTATAATATGACATTATAACAAATATCATCATCAAAACTAAATTAAATCATCACCTTATCGAGCAATGCTCTTCGGTTTTTTGATTTAATTTAGCATTTGATTCCCAAAATTTCAACAAAATCTACAATACATAAACAATATACTAAAGCATTAATATGTTATCACAAGTTTAAAATAAAATTATACACCATGGTACATATCAAAGGCTCACGATATTTTAATAAAAATACCTGTGGTTTTCTAAAATTTTCAAATCATACCTATGAACTCTAAACATGATAATAAACAATAATCCATCACAAAATAATCAAGAAGAAGTCATCATCATTTTATTTTATAAAGCTAATTTTGAAAATTTTGTTAAACATATCCTATGGTTCAAAATCATGAAGACATGCTAGATCTATTTCAACAATTTAATATACAACCATCTATGCTCATCTAAATATATTCACATATTTTGGAATAAATCATCAAGAACAACATTCATCCATAGTTCATTCATAGAAATTTAAAACATACACAAATATATATATATAGCCTTCAAACACACATACATATATATAAGCATGCTCGATTATCGAACAAAGCGAGGTAAAATAATCAAAGCTATGGCCTTGTTTTACCTTGAAAGGTATAGATCTCAAGAACACTATATGGTATTAAGGTTTGGGAGAGGGAAGAAGGAAGAAGAAATTTTCAATACGGGAGAGTGTCTCTGCCTTAAGGCAAATGGAGTGTTTTGAGAGTGATGAGTTCGATGAGGTGGAGTGAAGTGGGAGAAGAATGTGAAGGATCCCTCTCCATATCTCTCTCTCACTCGATTTTTAGCCCACAAATGGGAGAAAATCTGCAGCAAATAATGAGGATTATAGTGATGATTAGGCTAGATAAAAAGGGTGCCCATGCATTGGTCCAAAATATGGAACTCATGCTTGTCTCATGGGTGTAGCCAGATTTAGGGGATTTAGGCTGATTTAATTTGTTTTAATCCTTAATACATGATATATATATCATACATGATCATAGATATATAATATAAGTCATAAAAATAATTAAATCATCACTTAGTATATAATCAAAATACTCAAGCTAAATGGAAAATAGGATTAAAATATAAATTACACCTATTATTGATAATATGTAATTTTCGATCATATATATCATAATATATGATTTAGATATTAAATAATAGCATAGGATAAAATTATAGCATTAATTATGCATATGAAACCCTAATTATAAAAATTGGGTTTCAAAATTATATATATGCAATATCGAGTTTTAATGCTCCAAAATTGATTTTATAGCTTAATAATACTCATATATATTATAACATATAGTTTAGATACCATATGATAATTTAATGGTATCATTTCATGAAAAACCATAGTTTATAAACTTAGGTTTTCAAAAATTCATTCCAAAATATCGAATTTTAATAGCTAAAATTCGATTTTAAATAATTAATAATACTGTAATTATATAAAATAATAATAGGAAATTAATTATTATAATTTTCGAGCATTAAACTTATTTTTCAAAATGTCTCAAGACGTTGACGCTCAAAACGCTTCAAAACGCTCAAAATCGACTCATCTCAAAATGGTCGTAAGTCCGTGATTACTTTATAAATATATTCCTTTTAACAAAGGAATTAGGATGAAATTAATTCTAAGCTTTACACCGTAAATTTCCATAAAATACGAGTTCGATACGCGATCGACGTTAAAAACAAAATATCGACGAATCATTTCTAATATTCGATTCCTTAATTCACAATCCTTAGTGAATATAAGAAGGAATTAATATGAATCAATCGAAGTACAATTATTCGATGTTATAAGAATAACATTCGCAAAACCCTAATTCACGGTTTAAATTACCGTAATCATACGCTCGCTTTTCGAATATTACATTATGCCAAAAATATTTTATCATCTTTAAATTACATCGCCCCATCATAGTAAGATACAAGGGTTTTATTTGAAAGGCCTCGGCTTACTAAAACATTTTCATCGCTTATCAAATCATCGCTGCAAGCATTTTCCTTGTATGTATGATCCATATCACATCTCATATAACATCTCATAAACTCATCTTGCATCGTAGAGGAGGCTCCTTCCATGGACGCCGTTGTAATATTCCAAAGAAACGAATATACGACACGTTTTCTAAACCCGTAATTGTGGTTTTGCCGATATTATCTTTTTACGACATCGAATCTTGTGATTTGACTACTATATCGTTATAACGATTCATTTTCATAATTCACTAAGGATTGTGAATTAAAGGATTGAAATATCACTAATGATTCGTCAATATATTTTAACGTCAAACGCCAGATCAACGCCGCCTCATGAAATTTTCGAGCAAAGGAAGCTTGGAATTAATTTCCATCTTTATTCCTTTATCAAATGGAATATATTTATTTAGTAAGTATGAACTTATCGCACCATTTTGAGATGAGTCGATTTTGAACGCTTTGAGACGTTAACGCCAACGCCTAGAGACGCTTTGAAAATGAGTTTAATGCTCAGGAAATTATAATAATTAATTTCCTATTATTATTTTATATAATTACAGTATTAATGATTATTAAAATCAATAATTGAGTTATAAAACCGATAATTCCAATTATGAATTCAAAACCCTAGTTTTCTAAACTATGGTTTTGGCATGAAATGATACCACTAAATTATCCTATGGTATCTAAACTTTATAATATGATATATATGAAAATATTAACATTAAATCATAATTTTAACCATAAAATCGAATGTTTCGCTTTTATAAAATTTGAAACCCTATTTTCAAATTAGGTTTCTATTGCATAAAATGTGAAATAATTTTATCCTATGCTATTATTTAATATCTAAATCATATATTATGATATATATATGTATGTTTGATCGAAATGTACATGAGTATCAATAATAGTGTGATTTACATTTTATTTCCTATTTTCCCATTTTACATTCAGATTTTCAAATATTGTCTATGTGATGATTTAATTATTTTTATGGCATGTATTATATATCTATGACTTATACTATGATTAATACAATATATTAGAAGTAAAACAAATTAAAACAGCCCCTTAAACCCCCATGCCCGATTTCCTTCACCCCATAAACAAATGATTTCACTTTTAAATGTTGCCAAACATGGAGAGCTCCTTTGCACTCTTTAATCATCTTTTTCCTTCCCAAGTGCAGCAATAATTTCCTATGTGTGTGTACTGTAGTGAGAGAGATTAGTAGAGAGGCTCTTCACCTTATACACTATCCTTCTCACATTTTCAAACACACAAAATACACCCCATTCTTCCATTTTTCCTCAGAACCAAGAGCTCTCTATTTTCAGATTCTCTCTTCCATTTCTTCTCCATTTCTCCACTTCACAACCTCGATACATACATTGCTCTTGAAACCATTCTAATTCCAAGGTAAACAAGCCTAGCTTCGATTTGTACCTCCTTTTAATCCAAAAAATCGAACAGCTTTAGTATGTACGTTTGAAAGCTTTATATATGTGTCATGTATGTGTTAAATGTTCTTGAGCAGAGATACGTGTTCATATTGTTCTGAGGATTTTATTTTGAAAATATATGAGAAATAGGGTAAATGAACATAGGTTGTTATATATGAAATGTATGAACGCATCTCGACAATATATGATTTTCAACCATAGTACATGTTCATATTAATTTTCAAAATTTTATAAATGTACCAAGATGACAAGCATGTTTTAAGTATTTCATGAGGATAATGATCTATGTTATGATTTAAGACTATGGTATTGATTTAAAATTTTTAAACCCTAGCTTAAAATGTTGTTAATACCGTGAGCTATGTATGAGCATACCTTAATGTATAATTTTTATTTCAAGCTTGTAATAACATATTAGTGCTTTAGAACCTCGATGTATGTTCTATGATTTAATTAGAATTTTGAAAACCTTATGCTTAATTTTACAATAGGACCGAGAGCATTATAATTTCATAGGTGTGTATGATTTTATTTTGAACATGTAATGGTGTTTTAATGCTTTAGTATATTGTTTACATTGTGGGAAATTATTAATTTTGGAAATCAAATACTATTTTAAATCAAATAAGCCGTGAGCTTTGTCTTAAGGTGATGATTTAATTAGTTTTGATAAGTATTATGATGTTATATTAGTATACTATAGTGTATAAACATAGTATATAATTGTCGAATTTTGAAAATCAAATAACATGTCAATCAAGAAGTTCAGAGCTATTGAGCTCCATATGGTGATGATTCAAATGTTTTGGTTGATGTTATGATGTTACAATGTTATAATATAAAGTTTAATGAGTTGGAATTTATTTAGAATTTTTAGAAATTATTTGTTAATTATTCGTAATTAGTTATTACCGTGAATAATTGCTATATATTATTAAATGAATGGTTATGGTAAACTATAGATTATATTGGTGATGTATATTGATTTTGGGATATTATACTAGGTATATATCAATTTTGGGAATTTTGGATAATTATTCCTATTTATTGAATTACCGTAAATGTATATATGTATATATATAAATAAATAGCAATAATACCATATGAATTTTATAAATTCATATTCTGGACCATAGTGTATAATAATGCACTATATTAATTTAGAAAATTTTCAAAAGTCATTCGACATTTTTAAATTAATTATCGAAGTTTGATAATTAAAGGATTTTAAACTTATTTAAATCAGTTTATTAATAAAATATTTGCTAAATTAATATTCTGACAGATTTTAAATTTTCAAAATTTTATAAACATAGATTGCTATGTTTGAGACTTAACGCTCATTTTATAACGCTTTAAAACCAAAATACGATTTTATTTATAAAAAGGTTTATTTATGCGAATTATTTATAAGTCCTGTTTTACGAGATAAATCGAAAATAGGACTTTACGCTTTCAAATCGATCAAATTGATTTATAAAACAAAATAGTAAGGAATTACTATTTAAAAGTTAAAATCATCGACTTTGTCGACCAAAGGTCGACTTGACTGGTCAAACGCACGATTTTACGATTATAATACGCCAAGACGCATAAGCTATACTAATTCGAGTATGATAATTCATTAGTAAGAAAAGATTTCACAAATGAAACCATATATCGAAAACGATTTATACGCTGAACGATCTCGAGAAACGAGAACAATTCAATCAGATACGCAGAGACGATCAATTCACTTATGAATTCACCACATCGATATGAAATATCAAGTTTATCTTAGCTTTGAAAGTCTCGAGAGACTTGAGCGACGACTAAAGCCTCGCTCAGCGTGGACGCAAACGCAATGACGGATTTCGACGACGATCAACCCAGACTTTTACAACGAACCATAGTCCCAGCGCTTTATCTTTAAATGCGGCCTTTTCACCCCACTAAACGTGATTTCATCGTTATTTCAAATGAGTTTATTTCAAAGACTTATCCTACAACGCTTAACAAATGTTTTACCGCTTACCGCCAAAAATATTTCGCTTGTATGGATCCTATCCGCATGCCCGGCAGGAGATGGTTAACTATTATATCATTGTTGTGGTAGCACCCAACCTTTAATGTCGGGTCCCGTGTCGGATGATAAATGCCCGGCTAGATTGCGGAAGGTTGGAACTATAGCCGTGTTAACATATGCTTGCGAGAGTGACTACGTCCGACGGATTACGGCCGGTCACGGCCGTAGACGGGAGGCCTCCTCTCGACGCTTATTATTTATTATTATTATTATGTATCAGGATATGAGATACGGACCATACACACCAAGAAAATGTCGCAAAGCTATGTTTACGAACCAAATGATTTGGTTAACACAAGGCATTTTAACTAAAACCCTCGCGACTTACTCGATATCGCGCCAGAATTCAAATGTTATCAACTGCTTTCGCATAAGTCCACCGAGTGCAATTTCTGTACTTAGCCCCGCATGTTTGTTTTAAATGTGCAGTTGAGCTTCGATGGTGATGATGGGGAATGTGTTGAGGAGTCCAAAGGTCTCGACCGATTTACTAATTTGGTTATAATCAATGCATATCATATATGTATTCACACACTTGCCGCTATACTCGAACTCCTTTATTTATGCCTTATGTTTACAAACCATCGAGGTCCATCGGATCGTGCCAAGTTTTGGGGTCCGATGGCTAAACCTTTTCCAAAAACATATGACATCATCTCATATTCGCTCAAGATGTTAGTTTATTTTACGATCTCTACTTTATCCATGTAACCCCTAAAATACTACTCCTAGTATTATGCCCCTCCATCGTCCGGAGCGGTCGATAGGTGGATCGTAGTCTTGTCTTTGTAAACCCAAACTTTTATTCTAAGTCTAGATCGAGTCACCGACTTCTGAAATCATCGACTTCTCTCAACACTCCATCACATCGAGCTCAACCGGAAAAAGGTAATCGCATTTCTTTCTCAAACTCATGAAATGGAAAATTTCTACATGATGAGCAAGTTAGAAGAACTTTTGAGAAATTTTATTATTATAAAAATTTTGGGACTGAGCAAGAAAATTTCTCCAAAAATTTTAAAATTTAACTAATGCAAGTGCTCAAGTATCGGACGAAGTGTATGGTAGTATCGAGTCAATGATCAACATGGAATGAACGAATCCATTTTGAATATGTATATGAATTGATCATGATCGCCTTTTGAAATCATATTTCCAAAGTTTTCAAATAAAACTTTACTTTCCAACTTTCAAAATTTTATTTACGTATTAACGATATGTTA